>JAJIBD010021127.1:27500-67500 GCA_021461705.1 Cryptotis parvus
ACAAATGTTCTGGATTTGATCCCCAGAGTTGCGTAACCTGAGTGCCACGGAATGTTGCACAGGAAGTCCTCTGAGCACCAACAGAATGGAGTGCCATATGTACCCCTGTTTTCTTAAAAATATATGCCATTTTCAAAAGTACACCTAACATGCTTAATAAAACTGACAAAATATGCAAATACCCTTGTACTCAAAACTAAAAAACGGCTGCAAGGAAATTAAAGATCTAAATAAATGAAAATACCAAATGGATAGATAAAAATATTTAGCACCAATTATCATTTCTCTGCAAATTGATCTATAACCCACAAGATCAAAATTGTATTTTTAAAAAACTGACAACCTTTTCAAAAATCAACATGGCAGTGCAAAAAAACTAGAATAGCCACTTCCAAAGGATGACATTATCTTATGTCATTTTTATATGCTACAATTACCCAGATAATCTTGCATTAAGGTGGCAACAGATATTTAAATAAGTGAGAAGAAAATAGTGAGCTCCAAAATAAACTCTATTATGTTTGCTCAATTCGCTCCCACAGTATTGCATAGTCAAATCAATGAAGAAAGAATAAGGGAAAACTGGTCAGTGTCATCACCGCTTCTAGGGCAAGCAGACACGTGGGCTGCTGTGGCTCCAGCCACAGCTTAGAGCAGGGATTGAGGTCCCTCCCCTCATCACCCCTACCTCCAGTGACCCAGTGGACGTGACTGCGCGCAGCCGCCATGATCAGTAATGTCAGAGAGAAGGACCAGGCACAGCTGCTGCGTCTCCTACCCAGTGAGAGGAGCTTCACAGCTCGGGGCGGTGGCGCCAGGTTAACATCACAACCCAGCGTAGCATCAGGTCCTTCCCAGGACCTTGCCCATATATATGTTTCAATGTTCAATGTGGTTGCAGCCAGCTAGGGAAGCTGGCATGGGAATGGGGAGTGGGTGGGTGGCAGTAGGGGCACATTGGTGGTGGGACTGGTGTTGAACAATGAATACTTGTGACAACTGTACTGCACAGTGAGGACATTTGTGAATCATAGTGTTTTAATATTCAACAATTAAAATTAAAAGTAATAAAAATTAAATTAAAAATGTTTCAAGAAATGATGAACCATTAGACATTAAGAATTTTCAAAAGAACCTAAATATCCCCCACACTATACACAAAAATTAGCTCAAAAAAGAATCGTAACTACCAGTTGGAGAGATAATACAAAGGGTTGAAGGACTTGCTTTGCATACGGTCACCCTTTGTTCAATCCTGGGAATCACATATGGTACATTGAGCACTATCAGGATTGATCTCAAAGCACAGAGCCATGAGTAAGCTCTGGCATGACCAGGTATGGCCCCAAAACAATACATAAATGAATAAATACTACATTTGATCTTAGCCAAAAGGCCGAGAAGCAATCATAAATGAATAAATAATAAACGTAATTGTAAAAAATGAATTTTCATAAACATAAGAGAAAGCCTTTGTGGTTGCTTTCCTGAAGCAACCAGATGCCATTGGGCTACACTGGCACATGATAGGGTCAAATGGAAATGTTACTGGCGCCCACTCTAGCAAATCAATGAATAACGGGATGTCAAGTGATCAAGTGATCAAGAGAAAGCCTTTGTGATTTGAGACAAATGAAGATTCATTAAACACACCAATGCCTAGGAGATTTTTAAAAAATATTGATTTGACTTCATCAAAATTCAAAATGTCTGGTCTTCAAAAGATATTGTTAAGAGAATGAAAAGATCTTCAAATTGAGTAGCTAAAAAAGAAGATATCCAGAGAATATTTTTTAAATTTCTAAATTCTGCAGGAAAAAGGCTGTGATTTTTAATGACAATTTTATTTAATTGATAGTTCACCAAAGAAGAATACAAAAAGCAAATCAACACATCAAAGGAAGTTCAACAACAGCATTAATGAAGAAAAGGCCAACTAACACCTCAATGAAAGGGGCTAGAGAGATAACACAGAGGTTGTTGTTAAGAATGTTTCAGTGAGATGCACAACACACACTTAAGAATGTATAAAATTGGAAAGTGTTCAACCCCTGTTGCCAACCTGGTTTAATGTAGCCAACTCGGTTAAGTTCCTGACACCTCATATTATCCTCCCAAACCCTGCCAGAAGGAAGGGGCAAGGAGAAGAGAGCGGCGAGTAAGTCCTGAGCACCACCATCCTGAGTCCAAACCAAAACCCAAATAATGCAAAGCCAAAAAATCTTTTAAATATCTCATTTGAACTTATGAGACTTACTGTATACAAATTATACTTCTATAAAGCAGTTTTTCTTACAATAGTTTACTTTTTCTAATTCTGACCTTATTAAAATTGCAATATGGGGATAAGGATGCAGTTCAGTAATAGAGAGCCTGCCTCAGTCCCAACAACACGAGCACATGCGTGCGCACACAAACACACACACACACAAATGTACACACACACAGCAGTATCACCCCACTATTCTCACCTTAATTTTTCTCTACAAATTTTATAATTTCCAAATATGTTTAAAAAATAGGTTTCTTATTTTGCTTATTTTGTCTTTTCCCACCCATTCTACTAAAGCAAACTTCCAGGGACAGTTGTTGTTTCTGTTGAAGATGCTTTATTGTTATTGTTTTGGTGGTATGTATTTTGGATGATGTCTCCCTACACTTAGAATGCAGGAACAAAGGAAGGAAGGAAGGAAGGAAGGAAGGAAGGAAGGAAGGAAGGAAGGAAGGAAGGAAGGAAGGAAGGAAGGAAGGAAGGAAGGAAGGAAGGAAGGAAGGAAGGAAGGAAGGAAGGAAGGAAGGAAGGAAGGAAGGAACGAAGGAAGGAAGGAAGGAAGGAAGGAAGGAAGGAAGGAAGGAAGGAAGGAAGGAAGGAAGAGAGGGAGGCAGTCTTTCCCCTCTTTGCTCTCACATGAGATCTCTCAAGTTCTCTTTGCTAACAGAATAAATCCTCATGCCTAACAGCATAAGATGACAGGAAGAAGTCAAGACATATGTATTCTATTCATGATTTTCTATTGGTTTTGCTAATCATTCTGTCTTCAAGAGTTTGAATTTCCTCATTTATAAAAGGAGAAATTTGAAGCAGATGTTCTCAGGTCATTTTGTTATTTATTATCTACTTCTTTTAAAATAACCTACAAGTCTACAAATTCTGGGATCACTTAGTAGATTATGATGTATGCATGTACCATAGCACTATGTGGGAACTTTTCAAACTGAAATCAATGTATAGGAACTTATTTTTTTTTAAATCCATGCAAAAAATTAAGCAAAAAGTCAAGCTGTCAAATTATGCATATCTTGGACCCAATACAGCAAACATACTATAAACTAAATGCGTGCAGATCTGTATGGTTAGAGTCAAAGGAAACACTGGTGGGAAGTCAACTGGCTGTGAGCTGCAGTTATGCTGGGAATAAGCAAGAGGAAAGGGGAGAGCTTCTCTTCAGAACACATAGGCTTCTGGACCTATGAACAAGGAAAGGGAGATATCCTCACAAGAATTCACTTTGTTGTTTTCTAAATATTCTATTTTCATAAAACTACTTTTTAAAGTATGAATCTCTAGCTTCTGGCCTCAGAACTCTATTTTTACTAGAAGGATCTCTCAAACAAGCCTTCAGAATACAAGGCTCTTCTCATTGTTTTCTGCATCTGCACATCACATTAAAACTAATCGAATAATGGACTGGAGAATGGAATGGCCAGTCACCTCGGGCTATGCTCCCGTTCCTCAACCAGCGTTGAAGAGCAGACACAGTCCAAATGCACATCATGGCAAGTTTGCAGCAAAATCATTTTCCTTTATCGGTTTTCCCTTACGAAAAAAGGAATGCGACTTGTAAAACTTAGTATATCACATAGCCTTACAAGCACTGGCATGGAAACACTTCCTTCTAACACACTGTTAAAAACAGAACACTCTCCCAGTCCTTATTATATTCCAGAAAGCAGTTTGGGCCAATTTCATCCACAAAGAACAGACTTTGGAAACAACAAAAACCCAAGCGGGGTTTGGAGTTTCTTTTGTTTGTTTTTTGGGGGTTGGTGGAGAGTTTGTTTGTTTTGGGGTTTTGGGGTTTCGTTGTTGTTTTTGTTTTTTGCAGTTGCATTTGTTTCACTTAGGTAATTCTATGCACCGTAGATTCTCCCTTTCTAACCAGACTATTTTGTTAAAAGGAATAAGAAGATAATAAGTCATACTTCTGTGATTTCAGACCGGTCCTCCATGAAAAAATGGAGTGTAATGAAACCCTGTGTCCTCACAGTAGGATGGTTTTACACCAAGATTTGTGACTATCATACGAGTTTCAAAATTCTAAATCACCCACCTCCTTTCCTGTCCCTACGTGTTCAGTTTTCCTCTATTTCCACTGCTATAGCTGTTTTCTTCAGGTGAAAACAGCGCACTGGTACAAAGGCACTGATCCAAAAGATCTGCTTAATATTCCCAAGTTCAGGCTAAGGCCTTGCTGAATGTGATCAGTACACATATATTTAACACATCCTATAAAGTGTCTTTACTCCTTAAGGGAAAGTAAGTTTCCTCATCCTCTAGAAAAGATATCATTTCCACACTTCACAAGACAGAGAAAGGGAGATAGAGTAAAGATAGCAGTGAATGAAAGAAGAAAGATGGGGCACGGGACAGAGGAAGGCAAGAAGAGTTCTCACTTTATAAGATTCACTGCTGACTATGACTGTTCATCCAAGGCTTTACTGGAACTGGAGCGCAAACATGCTGTTGCAATAAGATAATCCAATTTGGAGAGGTTACATTTTCAACCACTGGCCTGAGATATACTCTATTACCTCTAGCGGAATTCGTCCTCTGAAAACAAAATGAGCAGAGACATTTGGAACATTAGACCTCTGTGACATGCATATGGCTTGATAAGAAGTCGAACTTCATTAAGAGATGAAAGCAAATAGATTCATTAATGGAATTTGCATCCTCTTTAGTTATATGGTCCTACAAAACTGGATCCTTCAAATGGTGCTTTAAGGCACCTTAAATGTCATTATACATTTGGAGGCAAACTGTTTATAATCTACATTTCTAGAAATAAATTAGTGTTAAATTTTCCTCCAATTGTCTCTAGACTATATTTATCTTAATGTGTCAGAAAGGTTCCTTTTTTCTATTTTATTAGATTTCTTAATGGAATATTGGAATGACATTTCAAACTGTTAAAAAATCACAAATTATATGATAGTTATTAAGTTTGTGCTTACAGATACATTTTACAGCACATGAGTGATCACATTATGAATAAAACCTTAGAAGTTTTAATTATAAGATATCTGATATTTCCTACAAGAGTATGCTACCTGCACGGCAGAGCCTGGCAAGCTACCTGTGTTGTATTTGATATATATGCCAAATACAAGTAACAATTATAGACCTCATTCCGGAATAGATTGAGGCTCTTTATGTTCCTGGAGCAAGCAGATGCCTTGGGCTCTATTAGCATGAGACAGGACATATGGAGATGTTACTGGGGCCCACTCGAGCAAATCGATGATGAACGGGAAGACAGTGATACAGTGAAGACAGTGATATTTCCTACCTAGGAAATTTGTTGTGTTGTTTATATAAACTGATCATTACACATTTATGAAATTCTACTATGTGTTTTAAGAGCACAAACATATGTTATTGTCCTTACGGAAAGAAATTTTGTTGTAAAGCATTTATTTCTCTCTCAAAATTTTGTAAACACATTAGTAAGAGTATGAAAAGGTATTTTATATGTAGCCTTTCTAAATATATTTTACCACTTTCTACCTCTGTGACTATATAGCCATATGAGATCTTTAGTTATAATTTCTAAATTCAATTCATGGAGACTTGTCTGCTGAAAAATAAAATTCCACCTCTGCTTTTTTTCAGAGAAAATTTTTGTTTCTTGATCACTTGATCACTTGAATTCCGTTATTCATCAATTTGCTCGAGCGGGCGCCAGTAACATTTCCATTGGACCCTATCACGTGCCAATGTAGCCCAATGGCATCTGGTTGATTCAGGAATATGAAGAGCCTCAAACCGTTCCTTCAGGGTCTTAACAAGGAAGTCTGACCATCTTGTAGGTGGGCGGCCACGTGATCTTTTGACATCCCAAAGTTTAAAAATGAGGTCACATAGGAAAAATGTTCTTTCTTGATATGAACATGATCATGAACCTCCCAGTTCCACTGAGAGGCTAAGGCTTACCTTAAGTGCAGATAGAAAATTAATTTATTATAAATGTGCCAACATTTTATCACTTGGCTAAGCAATAGCCTCTTAGCAGTTGCCTCCCAGGGACTGAAGATTCTTTAAAGAAAAATGATACCAAGAAAACTGTCTCAAGAGATAGAACTTGAAAGAATAACTGAAGAATTTCCAAATGATGAGTGGGACTCTAGTCTCTAGCAGTTACAAAACAAAATGGCACCCTCGACGGAAGATGGTACCAACATCTAGGCAGACATTCTTGAGCCCTAATCAAACACAGGCTATAGGTCATAGGTAAATGGTTTTGACCTCCAGAGGAAGAAGAGATAAGGGAAGCTACAGCTACACATTAGACATTAAAGAGTCTTAGTATGAGGCAGAGCTCTACCAGCTCTCCCTGTACTCAGCTGAGGATGAGGCATCTGGGAGGGAAGGCCAGTACTAGCCCAATAGAGCCTCACAAGAAGCCAGAGGAACCCCCATACCATGAGGGCAGCCATCTTCAACATCCGGACTCCACAGCTCGTCAGAACTCCACCCAAGAGAAAAACCACTCTCTCCTTGTTGTGCGGTTCATCAGTAAATGCACAAACTGAGAGCCTTCTACCCAGAGTATCCCACCTGCACAGCAGAGCCTGGCAAGCTACCCGTGTCATATTTGATATTCCAAAGACCAGTAACAATTATAGACCTCATTCCCAGACCTAAACGAATGGTTTGAGGCTCTTCGTGTTCCTGGAGTGAGCAGATGCCCTTGGGCTACACTAGTATGTGACAGGACATATGAAGATGCTACTGGTGCCCGCTCGAGCAAATCAATAAACAACAGAAAGACAAGTGATACAAGTGATAGTATGAGGAATGCAGGAATAGGACATAAAGACTGCATTGGGGAGAGGTGAAAGCTGGTACCAAAGAGAGCACATTTCTTAACGTGCAAGACCTGAATTCTAATCTCAGCTAAGTCTGGGTCCCTCCAGATGACTTAATAGATCACTCTAAGACTAGATTGCATGAAATTAAGCTAAGATGTTTCTTTCCCCACATTCATGTATTTTTATTTGCTCTAAATTCATATCATGGTGTTGCAGGACACCTAAAAGCCTAGGCCTCTGCATCTGCCCTGGATTGCCTCCTGCAGGTCACTTCATAGATAGGGGGATAGTCTGAATGTGGCAGTTTTATCTGACCATGTATTCTGTACTGGCTGGTATAAATATTCTGTCATGCTACCACAATCATCGTGGGACTAGCTAGATCTTACCAGCATATTTGCCTGGCCACGTTGGATCTCTAAGTAATTAGACCAGAGAGAAATGCTGTTTGCCTCCAAGCAAGCAAGCATGGCTCCCTGATAACTCAAAGGCAACTAAAATACAAAACTACCGTGAACTAGACGAGACTCTTGTGAAGGCTTGGAGAAATATTTAACTGGCATTAGTATTAGTCTTTGGTACAGAGACATGCCATATCAGAAACCCCCTTCTCTACTCTATAAAGGCATTTCCAGGCAGATCTTGGCTCAAGTCATTAGGTGAGGTGCTGGGAGAAATTACCTGAGGGTATTTGATCCTTCCTGCCAGGGGAAGTTACATTTAGCTTATAGCTTTTCCCAGCTCTGCCAGGAGGCTTTTAATTAGCTCTGGGTCCTTGTAAACAACCAGATGGTCTCTTGAAGTTGCTACATTCTATGGAGCTGTTTTCCTGTTTTCATCTCTAGATAGCCCAATCCAGAATGGGCTGGGCTGGGGAGTTTGGGCAGATTTCTAGCTATAAAATAAGCTGCAAGAAGAACGAAGCTCTCTTTTTTCCCCCTTTTGCCATTTTGGCTTCCCTTGGTGTTTTGCTTCTCCGTCCTCTTCATTCTCTGTTGGGCCTCAACACGTGGTGGCAGCCATCTTGGTCTACACCTGACTGGGGCCTAGCTGGGAACCCAGAGTCCGGAGGTTTTCCCTGCTCTTGGATTGTAATTTTGGATCCTGTGATAGTAAAGCCCTTTTTAAAACTGCATCGGATTCCTGAGTCTTCATCCTTTCCCGCTGGCTTCGGAGGTAGAAGGGAACTTCGCTTCCCGACACTGTCGGGGACCCCGCGGGAGCTCCCGACATCATGGCATATTTTAAAAAAACATAAAAATGACTTTATCTGATATACTATTTTCAAAATCAGGGGCCGGAGTGATAGCCCAGCGGGTAGGGCATTTGCCTTGCACGCGGCCAGCCTATACTGGCCCGGGTTCCATCCCCGGCATCCTGTATGGTCCCCTGAGCACCACCAGGAGTAATTCCTGAGTGAAGAGCCAGGAGTAACCCCTGAGCATTGCCTGATGTGACCCAAAAAGAAAAAAAAATCAACCACTACACAAATATTAAGAGTTTTACAAGCAACTTAGGAAAATCATCACACAGAATAAAAATAAAACCTCTGCTAGGCTCCATTTAAAAATGACAATAAACACATAAGGAAAAGATGAATGAACTTCATTTTAGCCTGTCCTACTAAAATGAAGTGAGTATCAGGGACCACTTTCTATGGATTTGGGTGATATCAAAGTAGTCAAGAGCTCTGTCCCTAAAAGCACTCACACTAGAAAGGGAAACTGATGAACATGCCCCCTCTTTTTGAGGAAGAATCCACTAAAATGAATGCTTGGCACTGTGTTAAGACTTTGAAAGAACAGGATAAGATCATTGTAGTTACTGCCTGGAAGGACAGTAGGTTTCATCAAAGGGAAGCAAGGTGAGGCAAAACAAACAACTAAATTCTGTCTAAGGAAGGACACCATCGGCCCTGGAGGCGTGCTAACACATACTACTGCAAAGTAATTTTCCTGGAATCCTGCAAAACAAGATGGACTAATGTGTGTAGCAACTATGGAGGAAACAGGTAAGGACAGAGGAGGGATGGACACACAGAGAGGTTGACAAGACCAGAAAAACTACACTTCGGACACTGAGAACGAGTGGGGTCCAGTGGTTAACAGGAAATAGTGAAGTTACTTATGTAGATCTATAAAAACCCAATGCATGTAAAAGTTTGGAACTCATCCACACATGCTAGTAGGAACAATCTCTAAAACATAGGTTTGGGTAAAAAAAAATCAAAAATCCTGATTGTAGACCATGTATCTCACTTAATGGTTCTTGGATAAAGAGCAGTGTTCCATGTTCCTGCAGGGGTAGTGTTGAACGATCAGCAACTATTCTTGTGGTTGATTCAGTGTAGAGGCTGGAAGTCTGGGGTGAGGCAGGAGATTTATGTTTATTTGCTCATTTTAAAAATATTCAGAGGAAGAGAGTGCACAAAGGAGAATGGCTGAATAAGCTGGAACAGGGGAACTGCATATTTTATAGACAATTATTAGTTCATTTCTAGACCAGAAATCTCCGGAAATGCACTATCAAGTGAGACAATAAGTCACATTTGTTCTAAGTGAATAGGTGATGTTGAAAAGAAATAAGCTCTATTACTGTAACATAGAAGTTTTGAACTAAAACGCTAGTAAAAACTCAAAAAGAGAGGCCAGAGTAATAGCACAGTGGGTAGGGCATTTGCCTTGCATACGGTTGACGCAGGTTCAATTCTCAGCATCCCATAGCACCCATTCAATCCCCAAGCACCACCAGGAGTAATTCCTGAGCAAAGAGCCAGGAGTAACCCCTGAGCATTGCCGGGGTTACTTTTGGGTTTCTTTTTTGGGTCACCAGCATTGTGACCCAAAAAGAAAAAAAATTCTCAAAAAGAAGAGAAAATATTGACATCAATATCAAAAATAGTTGGTTTTGAATTTTACAAGACATACTAATTATAATTCAAAAAGGAAAAATTATCATATGGCATGGATATTCAATGTTTCTGGAAAACATTCTGGACACCACATAAAACTAAAATTTAAGCTTCCATATGGTTCAGTAACTCTACTTCTTGGATTCTATCTGAAAGGCCAAAAAACTCTCTTCAGAAGATATTTGCACTCCCATGTCCATTGCAGCACTATTCACAATATCCAAAATCTGGAAACTCAAGTGCCCAAGAGCAGATGAGTAGATAAAGAAACGATGGTGCATGTGCACGAGGAAACACCACTTGGCTATTATAAAAGCGGATGCAATCATGCAACTTTCTGCTGAGTGAATGGATCTTGTGGCGTAACCTCCTGAATGAAGCCAGTCAGCAGAAAAAGGGACACACACAGCCCAATCTCCCTCATATGAAGGACATAGAGAAATGTTGCAATGAAATAACAAATTCCAAAGGCAACAGAAATTGAAAGCTGGTGTTTAGTAGAAAGATTACCATGGAGGAGGCATGGGGTAAAAAGAGGGAGGGAATAAGAAGGTCCTAGCATCCGCTAGGATCATGGTGGGTGGGTGGGGCAGAAGACGCTATGATGGAGTGTTTAACGTGCAAAACCCAACCATTGGGCGGAAGTGAAAGCACAGCAATGAGGGGGTTGCCTTGCAAGTGGCTGTCCCAGTTTCAATCCCCAGCACCCAGGGAACCAGGAATCAAAGTGAACAAATACGTTTTCCTGTTTTCATCTCTAAATAGCCCAGCCCAGAATGGACCATATGGGATGCTGTTGGGCCCTCAACACGTGGTGGCAGCCATCTTGGCCTACACCCCGTATGGTCCCCGGAGTCACCAGAAGTCATCCCTGAGCATATAGCCAGAAGTATGCCCTAAAGCACTGCTAGTAATGACTCCAAAACAAAACAAAAATGCTAAATTTGGATACAAAAACAATTTCTACACCCACGTTTCCACTCTTTTAAGAAAATACATACACACACAGATAATTCAGGTTTTCAATAGCAATTAGTTTTCTTTCTTTGTTTTTTTCTTTTTTTGTTTTATCTTGTTTGTTTTCAGTTTGGGGGCTGACAGTACTTATTCCTAGCTCTGTACTCAGTAATCACTCCTTGCAGTGCTCAGAGGACCATATGTCATGCCTGGGATGGAAGGGCCTGTACTGTTTATCTCTCCCCAATTACTACTCTTAAACACAATCCTATACTGTCTATCCAGTCCTTTGAGGAGTTGCATAATAAGACTAAGCAGAATGATTCACCAGATGGCTGTCAAGCATAGGTCTGTCTTGTCAACCTCAGGACTTATGTTAACATCCCTCCAGCTACTGCTCTTGAAGTTAGATCTGGACCAAAGCTAACTTCACTACAGTGAACTGTATCACAGCAAACACATTGCACAAGAGAATCTCATGACATGACCACAGTGGTCATTCAATGAGGCAAAATTTAATTTGTTTACAGTACTGGTCAACAGCTTAAAATGATCATTTGCTTTGATCACAACATCCAGACACATCTCTGGGTATGCAAAAGTGTGACATTCATAGTCACGCAGTAGATGTCCCAAAACTTCATTGGTTGAGGCAAGGTCTGTACAGGGGGAATCCCCAGCCCCTGCTGATCCCTGGGACTCTTGGTTTAATACCAGCGATGATCTTCAAAGCTGGATACCAGCTGAGAGGAAAAGGAGTCTTTACGGTCACGTTATTAAGTGTTAGTTGGAGAATTTTTCACTGGGTGTATGGCTTGCAGCAAAGTTAAGGAGGAAGGAAGAAAACACAATTTCTTTTGCAAATATTCTCTGTGGAAAATGCCTATAGTCCACCTCAATGGACCAAGCACAGTCTACAAATACCCATTAGGAGCTGGTTCCTAATTCATTCCAGATGGTGGCCTTGTGTCTCTGTCTCAAGAGAGCTGTCTATGTAATGAAACTATCCCACTACCTATTAGGACTTCAAAGGTAAGTAGAGACAGGAACCCAAATAAGAATTCAAGAAAGTTCAACAAATATTTGTTCACTTTGATTCCTGATTCCCTGCCTTTACTATCAAAAAGTTTTTATTAGTTAGTTTTCCAATGAGGAAGAGGGATTTGGTTTAGAAGACGAATAATAAACAATAGTTCACAAGGTCCACCACCTGCATTCATAAATGGGACATAGACACTCTCCATCATTTACACATAGTCTATAGAAGACCTATCACTGTATCACTGTCTTCCCATTCATCATCGATTTGCTTGAGCAGGCACCAGTAACATCTCCATATGACCTGTCTCATGCAAGTAGAGCCCAAGGGCACCTGCTTGCTCCAGGATCATAAAGAGCCTCAAACCATTCCATCAGGTCATGGGAATGAGGTCTATAATTGTTACTGGTATTTGGCATATCAAATACAACACGGGTAGCTTGTGGTTGAATATTCCACTCAATTGTGCATAGACCAGATGGGCTGTAGTCTCAAAATATGTACTCAAAGGGCCATTGTAGAAACCTTACCAACCTCTTAAATCGTGGTAGCAAGATTGGTAGATTTCTATTTCAAAGCTCACCTTACCTGTCCCAACCTCTAACTCAAGTTCCATAGAATGGAGGTGATTTTCCTCCAGGAAAGCAAAGGAGCCCAGGAGACGAAGTGCAAATTGTGATCTGGTCACTTTGAGAACGGCCCTTCCCTTGGACCTGTCCACCTTGTAGACAGAAATATACTTTGGTTGCTGAAGACCGGTTTGATTCTCAAGGTTTGATACACAAAATGAAAATGAAGGAAAAGATGACTGAGAGTTTTGGTGTTATAGATGCAGGCATCATGGCCGTAATTGGTATTCACATGGTGGCCATTCATATGGACACCTCTCGTGAGCAGATATGGAAAGACATGGGGTGCCCTTGTTGCAACAACAACAAAAAAAAGAAACTCCTCACCTGCCTCCTCTGTGAATCTGTCTTGGCAAGGACAGATTGATTCACCAAGAGTCAAAGTTGATTGTAGGATGGCGGGTAGTATTGGTGGGAGAGGGGTACTGTCATTTTAGATTAAAAGTTGGGGGAGAGGGAACCACCACTCTGACTGTTCCAGGAAAATGTCTCAGCATCTGACACCAAAGAATGTCCAGCGGTTGATCATAACCAGAGCTACCATGCTAGGAGTGTCTGATTCAAAGATTTTTTCCCTTGGAGGGGGCCAGAGTGATAGTATGGTGATTAGGGTATTTGCATTGAGCGTGACCAACCCGGGTTCAATTCCCAGCATTCCATATGGTTTATTTACCAAGTTCTACCAGGAGTAAATCCTGAGTGTAGAGCCAGGAGTAACTCCTAAGCATCAGCGGGTGTGACACCCAAAAAGCAAAAAAAATAATAATAGTAGTAATAAAAATAAAAGATATTTCCTTGAAACAGTGAAAGTGGCCACCTCCAGGGAAGAGTCACAGAGGCCAGGAAGAAGACCCTGTGTAGGCTACTGGTCTGGTCAGAATGAAAATGGCCCCATCTTTGCCTGTCACTCACACTATGTCTTCCCATTTTGTTTTATTTTGTTCGGAGACACATCCGGTAGCATTCAGAGCTTACTCCTGGCTCTGCACTCAGAGATTATTCCTACCAAAGCTCATGGGAGCACATGGGGTTCTGAGAATCAAACGGAGGCGACACGCAAGGCAAGCACCCTACTTGTTGTGCTATCACTCTGGCCACATGTCCCCAATTTTTAATTTAGAAGGAGCACCTGAGTCCATTCTAACTTTGGAAGATAGGTTTGCTGCTTAGGTCCTCATGGTAGCAGTTTTCTAAAGGCAGACATACGTCACCTAACTAAGCACCGAACAAATCATTAAAGCCTTTAAGAGAGGAGAGTGAAACTCAAGCTCTCCGAAAGCCAAATATTTTCTGTAGTGAAATATCTGCTCAGAGCTGGTAATCTTTCAGTACCTATAGTGCAAACCATAATGCCTAAAAAGGAATGAGAAAGCATGTGTGTGTGTGAGAGAGAGAGAGAAAGAGAGAGAGAAAAAAAAGAAAGAGAGAGAGAGCCTGCAACAGAGGCAGGTGGCAGGGATTGGGAGGGAAAGGGCAGGGGGAGGGAAACTGGGGACATTGATGGTGGGAACTGTACACTGGTGAAGGGCCTGGTGTTGGAATATTTTATGCCTGAAACCCAATCATGAGCATGGCAGAGCCTGGCAAGCTGCCCATGTTGTATTTGATATGCCAAACACCAGTAACAATTATAGACCTCATTCCCATGACCTGATGGAATGGTTTGAGGCTCTTTATGTTCCTGGAGCGAGCAGCTGCCCTTGGGCTCTACTAGCATGTGACAGGATGTATGGAGATGTTACTGGTGCCCGCTAGAGCAAATCGATCATCTATGGGAAGACAAGTGATATTAGTGATACAAGTGAACCCAATCATGAATAATTTTGTAACTGCATCTCATAATTCAAGTTAAAAAAATTGAATAAAATTTAAAAAAAGAACAGGTTGACCACTGGTATTTTTCTCCTGTGCATGGTAGCTGAAGATGAACACTTAGTTTCTACCAGAATTCAAATTAGGAACAAAGGGTAACATGAACTATGCAAAATGTTTATTTTCTCCTGAATGAAAGAAATTATTTATGATTCTGGTTGGTCACAGTCAATGCCATGATTTCCTTGAATTGCTTGAGCAGATCTCAATCTATCTCAATGGCACATTATACTCCCCTCCAAAACCTGTCAATCTAGTCTTAAACCAAAATCAAAGTTGTAAGCACCTTATGTTGGGAAATACATTTTGCTTTCTGTCTTATATCTTATTGAAGATAGAAGGTTGCATAAGAAGCTCTTGATTTTTTGGCAAGAAGAAAATTAAAAAGAATTGAGTTGTCGCTCAACCTGTCAACTCCACTTCTGAGTGTTTATTCCCAGGACACAAAACACTCATTCACAAGAACATGTGCACATCACTTACCCCATAGCTAGGTATGGCATCGATCTGGGTATCTAAGGACAGATAAGTGGCTTGTAAGGTGTGGTATATATACAGAATGGAATACTTTGGCGATGCAAGGGATGATAAAATTATCAACTTTGCTGCAATTTGGACGGAACTGGAGGATATCATGCAAAGTCAAATTAAGAATGCAAGAAGATGTCACTTATCTGCGGTGTATAGAATAATAGAATAAGGGGATGCAAGGTACCAACGGGTGGAGACCTAGATCATCCTAGATCCTGAGATAAAAGCAGGATGACAGTGAATGTAAGAAAACGAGGGGTGGTAGCAAGAAGTGACCAGAATTAACTGGGAATAGGGGTCTAGGCCCTGGGCCCTGGGTGGTATAGAGCAGTGGTAGCTGTTATCCAAACCATAGAGTCGTCAGCAGTGAAAACATGGAACCCAAGCTCCAACATCCAAACAATTGGATTGATGGGTTAAAGTAGGCACCAACAACTCTAGTCTACAAAAAGTACTAAAATTTCACAGAAATAATGTTTCTAATTCGTCCGTTTTTATATAATTTAATATTTTTATTATACCACTGTGAGATACACAATTTCAAAGATGTTCATATTTGGGTTACGTCTTACAGTGTTCCAGCTCCCCTCCCTCCACCAGTGCCCAGTTCCCACCACCAACGTTCCTGATTCCCTCTCCCTCTCCTAGCTTGCCTCTATGGCCAGTTTATTATCTTTCTCTTTCTCTATCTCTCTCTTCCTTCTCTTACACATTGTGGATTGTAATACATATACTTAGAGGTTATCATGTGTATCTTACTGCCTGTATTTAATGCTCAGTTTTAGGTTGGTATTAGCACTTTCGACAATTATTGACACACTGTTCCCTTCTCTGTCTTACCTAATTTATCCTTTTTCCCATCAAACTTCTTTACATAAAATGGTGGCCAACTATCTGTCTGTTGTCTGATGTATATCAAAACCATAAAATTTAACATGTGTATGCATGCAAACATGTTGAATGTATGTGAACATGTAACACTATAACTAAATTTAAAAAATTTAAGGATGCATCTTTTGTATATTTACCATGTTGCCAGAATCAAACTAAAGCTTTCCCAAATTCTGTCTCTTTTAATTTTCATACCAACCTCATTTAAGATAGGGAAGTTTATCTCAATTTTACAATTAAGAAATTAATGCCCAGAAAAATCAGGTAATGCCTACAACCTCAGACACAACTGCACAACTGAGGCTAAGAAGCCAGATGCTCTGAATACAAGGCTTGACCTGGTAAAGTTGGTGGAAGACACAAATTTATTCATGGAGTCTAAAGCATAACTAAGTTTACACTTAAGGAAAAGAGATATTGAGAGACTTTAGAAGAGGTAAACTGGAGAAGTGATAGGAGAGGGAAAGAAAGTAGCCAGTGCTGTGAGAGCAGATATTTGAAGTCATACAGCAAGTGAGAATTTGTTGGGCTCTGAGCTGCTAGCCTTAGGATCCAGCACTTCCCCATAAGGGTCCAGCACTTTCCTGCCACAAGGCCCTAAGGGTAGGACCTAGAAATGGGCCATGCCCATATAGTTACACCCAAAACATCTGTGCTTATCCAAGCTAAGGTGAGGCAGAATGTGCCTGGTCTTCTAACCTCTGATCACAGGGATACGTAATCAATGATTGTTACCTTGCTAATGTTATCTTGCAAATGCTAAATCTGTGATTTTCATTTGTTCCCCAGTTACAATGGCCCAGGAGCTTGCAAATGCCCTGTGATGTGTGCTTGTACCTCCGCCCAAATATTGTATAAAAGGCTTGAACTGTGTCCAGTAAATCTAGTGCTGCTATACAGAAAAAAGATAACCAACCTGAAAATGTGCCTGTCAAGGAGACAGACAGGGGGAGGGAGGGAAACCGGGGTCACTTGTGGAGGGAAGTTGGCACTTGTTGTAGGATTGGTGCTGGGCACTGAATGCCTGCAATTCAAGCTATGAAGAAATGTGTAAAACACAGTGCTTGAATAAAAAGATAAATGGAAAAAAGACCTCTTTCCACAAGTCACGATGGCGTTAAGACTGGTATATGTTATCAAATGCAGTTCGCACAATGAATGTGTGCAAACTTTTGCTACTCTTTTTGAAAGGAGAAGAAATTTATCTAGTTAGTGTGAATTAAAATCAACTGAAATTAAGAATAGAGAGAGAGCACAACCGGTCGGATGCTTGCCTTGCTCATGGGCAGCCCAGGTTCAGTCTCCAGTTTTACATATAGTCCCCGAGTACCACCAGGGCGTCAACAAAAACCAAAAAGGAACGGAGAGTGGAGCTGGAGAAATTAAGGCACTTGCCTTGTTCTCGGCTGCCCTAGGTTTGATCCTTGGCACTGTACATGAGTTCCTGAGCACAGAGCAAAGATCTGATCACTGCTGGTGTGGGTAACCTCTCCCGCACCCTCCACCCCAAAAAGGGGGACAAGAAATAGACTGAGTCCATTCTGGGTGCACCCACGTGAATGACTACAGAAAAAAGAATTTCTATTAAGCTTATTTGAGTTATTTCAAGGGTGCACTGAGCCGTGCTCTCAGAACCATTTCAGGCCCCGTAGCAGGGATTCCTGCTCCCGCGGCTGTCCGATGAGCGCCCTCTCGTGTCAGTTCATGAACGTTAATTCAGACTTCATTTGGGGAGTCATCATAGAGTCATTAAAATAAAGTAATAGCTCTGCCTCTCCCAAACTGCATTAATGAAAAAGTCGCACACAACGTTATTGAAAACTCGTCAATGAGAAGAGGTGGAAAAGGACAATTTCACTTGCAAAATCGTGAAAGAAAAGGAGGACCTGGAGAGGCGGAGGAGGGGTGAGGGTGTAGATAGGGGGAGGGGGGCTTTCCCCGCGTTAGGGCAAGCAGCGACTGGCCATCCGAATAATTTATATGACGTTTAAGTTTTAGGTGCAAGTCTAGGTGCGTCTCAGAGGTAAAGCGTATGTGTGTGGCCCTGGGTTCAAACCTCAGTACTGGGTGGAGAGCAGAGACATGGTACATCTGTTACTGCCTGCAGAAATAATACAGCAGAGCCCAAAGCAGCTTTGCTTCAAATCTCAATAGCAACAGAGCAATTGTATGTTCAGCAACACAGAATGTCATTCATTTAGCAAGTACCTTATTTCCTTCCATCCTGTTCTGAAAACACTATTCCATAAAATTACCCCCAAATTTGTTTTTCTTTTCATAAAGGTAAACTTCATTTTTAACATGAAAATCATTTTAGACCTTCCATTCAGATTTCTGCATGTCTGGTATGTTGTAATTTGCTTATTTAAAGCTTAAACTTAAGTCTGGTCTCCCACGTGTTCTTAAAAACAGGTAGAACTTTAAATGCATTTCTCTGTAAAAGAATAATGTAGAAAATAGTAAAAGAAATAGATGTATGTTTAGATTCAGTTTGTTCTTAAGGCAAACATAAAATCAAGATGCAAAATAGTGACAATAACTTTGTAAAATTAATCATTATTTTTCAATCATCTTAAAATTCTAAAATGCCTATTTGAAAGAATTTTAAATGCACAGCAGGACTTTTGTCCTTCTCAAACCCACACCGAACACATGCTACACTTCAAGAATTGTGAGGAAGAGAGTTCTCACCTAGGTCCTTCTCATTTCTAGACCAAATAGTTGTTCAGTGATGTCCTGCACTTCCTTCCTGTAAGCAACTCAATACATCACCTGTCCACTGCAAGCTCTGGGACTTTTGCCCAAACCGATCATAAATAGTAAAGTTCCTCATGGCCCTCCCCAGGTCTCTTTGCTCCTTCTGCCTTATTTCCAAGCTACTTGAAACTACACTGTTGCTCCCAGATTCTCATCTGGGAGATGAGAATCTGTTGCTCCCAGATTTTCATCTCATGTGCTTGCTTTGACATGGTTGACTCAAGTCTGGGTCTCTACGCTCCACCCTTCGCCCATCATTAGGGTATCTCAAAGGTACCTTCTAACCCACATAACAAAAAGAGACTCTCACTATATATTAACTTGTGTCTTCCTCAGAAGTGACTGAATCACTCATTCTTCCAGATTTATGATCCAGCAATTTGGGTTGAATACAAATAACTCCTTTTACCACATCCAATGTGGTCAATTAACAGATTCTTTTCATGGAAATTCCTATAACCCCATGGACTGTATCTTTTTCTACATCTTCACTTCCACCTCCTCTATCCATCCTAAAATTATTTTGCACACAGGCCCCCTCCATTTTCTGTCAAAACTCACCTTTGCTTTCTACAACCTGTTCTTAAGGTTAAACCATGATGCCCTTGGTGCCATACCCACCTGTAGTCCCAGTGGCATCATGTTTAAATGTCTCCCTAACCTGCATTACCTCCTCTGGTCTACTCCATTTTAGCCTCTTCCCACCCCATTTCTCACCAAGATTGTTTACTGTCCATTCCATTTTCTGCCAGAAACTTCCTTCCTCCTATTTGGTAACAGTGGAAGTAACGCCTATCTGTCAGACCTGAACTTAAGAATCATTACTGGGCCCAGACATACAGCACAACAGGTATGGTGCTTGCTTTGACATGGTTGACCCAAGTTTCAACCCTGACACCCCAAAGGGTCCCCCCATTGGACAGAGAAGAAACCACTACGACAAAGAATGATCAGTCTGACTTTCTGAAAGTAGGTAAAGGAACAAATATGATAAACTCTCAATGTCTGTGTTGCAAATCATAGTCCAAAAAGAGAGAGAGAGAGAGAGAGAGAGAGAAAGTCTGCCATAAAGACAGGCTGAGGGTGTGGAGGAGGGACCTGGGTTCTTTGGTGGTAGGAAATGTCTGCTGGTGGAAGGGTAGGTGTCAGAGCATTGTATGACTGAAACCTGATCATGGACAGCCTTGTCACTGCGTTCCACCAGGAGTGATCCCTAAACACAGAGCCAAAAGTAAGACCTGAGCACAAAGCCAAAAGTCCTGAGAACAAGCAAAGAAAAGAATCATTCTTTGCACATCCCCTCACCCCACCCCCCACCCCCTCCACCCCCACCCCGAGATTCCTAGACTCTCACGGCAGGAACTGTGGAATTTGTCAGGGGTAAATACTCAGTTGGCAAATACAAGAGTGAAACTTGTCTGCCTCATTTGGTTCTCTCTGTTGAGATGGAGTTTGCAGGGGGAGGCACTCCGTCTGCTTAGGATCACCGCCGCTTCCGTTTAACATGGGGTCCACAGCACAGCCATCACAGGATCACTATTTGCTGAAAAGGACTTTTTCATGAATTAAGAATAGAAATCATGAAAGGCATTGCTTTGTTCATGAGGGCAGAATAAAGACATGTTGTTTATAGACTTCCTTTCATAAAGTGCCAGACCACTCAACATAAAGACCAAGGAAAGGAAAAAAAGTCCCTTTTAAAAAACTGAGTAAAGTATTATTGATTGTTTGCTAAGTGATTCTTTGCTAAACGCCAAGCATGATGGGTGCTGGTAAATGCTCACATGCACTCTTCTGTGCTAACCTTTGGCTACTCCCTTAGGACACTGACAGGGATGTTCAACACTATTGTACCTGTAATGTCACAGCTCCTCACCACCGACCTCAGGGCAGGAATTCTCTCTGTGATGACTGAGGGAATTTCCATTCAGGACGTTTATGAGATCTGAACCTCACACAGCCAGCTCAATGCCACCACTGATCTGATCACGCAACTCAGATTTCAATAATAGCTTCAATGAAACAATTGGGTCAAGATATGGCAAAAAATTCAGAAATGTATAATTCATTTACTAAGCAGTGCCCCAGAAACACTGATTTTTGAGGACCTCAATTTTTTATTCCAGAAACAAGCATTGGAGAAGATAGGGAGAGAAGAGGGACCATTTAGACTATAGGCAGGAATATAATTTGATGTATTTATGGAACTCTAAATGCATCAAGTCTACAGCTGAATCTCAACAAAACAATGTTCATGAAAAATGAACTAGTTCCAGAGGCCCCCTTCACTCTCAACGGAACAAACATCTCTGAATGCAGCAGTTATGTGTACTAGATTGAGAACTCAACATGATGAACAACCTAAAACCTGAGCTGCACAGGAGAAAGAGAGAGGTATGGAATGCTTCAAGAGCATCGAAGAAATAGCTAAAAGGACAAAGAACCTCCGGCTCCTGGGAACATCTCTTTGACTCCACTGTTCTCCTTGCATTAACTTATGCCTCAGAGACTTGGGCCCTATGAAAGCAGGATGAGAATGCTATTCGAGTCTCCCAAAGAGGAATCAAAAGACCTATGCTTGGAATATCATGCCTCACTCAAGTGAGAGAAGGAATCCGGAGTTCCAACCTCCATCGACAATCCAGAGTTAGGGACGCTGTCTCGTCCAAATGGACTGGACATGTAATGTGATTTGGAGATGACCGCTGGACTAGAGCCATTACCAACTGGATTCCACAGGACGTCAAAAGATAATGTGGCCACCCACCTACAAGATGGTCAGACTTTTTCTTCAAGACCCTGAATGAATGGTTTGAGGCTCTTCGTATCCATGAAACAAACAGCCAGATGCAATTGGGCTACACTGCCATGTGATAGGATCAAATGGAAACTTTACTGGCACCCACTTGAGCAAATCGACGAATAACGGGATGTCAAATGATCAAGTGATTTATGGAACTACTTATGGAGATTAAACAAAAAATTAAAATAGAAATTCCATATGATCCACTTTTCTTATTTCTGGGTATTTACACCAAAAACATGAACACAGTAATTTAAAATATAGAGCCACCTTACTGTTCTTCATAGTCTACATATACTAGCCAAGATCCACAGTATAAATACACGACAGAATACTATCAACAGATGAAAGCCTGATATCAGGGCATTTGCAACAACATAATTAGAATTTCAGGATATTAAGCATCTTGAATATTTCAGAATGAGAAATTCCATATGATTTTACTCAAATTTTGCAACAAGGAAACCAAACAAAAGCATTAAGTAAGCAAAAAATAAACTTTTTTGAAATTTTTTATTATACTTCCATGCACTACACAATTACAAAAATGTTCATGATTGGGTTTCAGTCATACATTGTTCAAGCACCCAGCCCTCCAGCAGTTTCCATTTCCCACCACCAGTGTCCCCAAATTATCTCCCCTATCCCCCAGCCTGCCTCTTTAACCTATAAGACCAATAAGTGATTACCATAAGGGCAAAGAGTGAATTTATCAGATAAAGGGAATCAAAAGAACAGTGAAGGATAGATTGAACTTTTAGAGGTGAACTTAGAGTAACTTATGCATAAGGATTGATTTAAAATTATCAGGGAACGCTGGGCACCCTGACAAAATCATGAGCAGAGCAGGTGTTCCCTTTTGCCACAGGGTATGGCAGCCGGCAGATGGAGAAAATCCCAAGAATCCAGCAAAGTTTCAAAAGGCCTTACTCTCAGAGGTTCTGGTATACAATCCAACAATAGGAAAACCCGGACTTTGGGTTCCCAGCGGGCCCGCCATCTGTAGGTTTAGAATCGTAGGCCAAGACGGCTGCCACCACATGTTAAGGCCTAACAGGGAAGAGAGGAGAGCAGAGGGAGAAGGAGAAAAAGCAAAAGGACAAAGAGCCTGGAAGAGAGCAGGTTACAGCTTTTATATCTTTTCAATAAAGACCGCTCACATCAACAGGAAGCAGTTGGCATCAATTCCCCTCAGGTAATTTTTCCCAGGTCCTCACCTAGGTCCATTGAAATGTTAATGCTGCCCAGTCAAGATCTGCCTTGGAAGTGACCCTGCAGGGTGAAGTGGAGGGAAGTGCATGTGTCTTTACCATGGATATTCTACAGCCAGGTATATATTTCTCCAAGCCTTCACAAGATTCACATCCTTACTTCATAGTTGTTTTGTATATTAGCCTTTAGACTTATTAAAGAGCCATGCTTGCTTGCTTGGAGGCAAACCGCATTTCACTCTGGTCTAATTACTTAGAAGTCCAAAGTGGCCAGATAAATAAACTGGTAAGATCTAACTAGTCCCACGATGATTGCGGCAGCAGGAGAGAAAATATTTATACCAGCTAACATAGAATACATGGTAAGATATACTGCCACTTACCAAACTGTCCTCCTCCTATCTACTAAGTGACCTGCAGGAGGCAACTTCAGGCAAGATGCAGAGGCCCTGGGCAACAGTGTAGAGCAACAATATTGATGCATGCTTGAAATATATGTGCTTTAACGAAATGTTACTTCAATATAAAATTCTTTAAAACTATTTCACTATCCTAATGTGTGTTCCAATAGGCTTCTACTGTGAGAAGCGGGTACAAGTACCAGAAAAACAGGGTAAGCAACTGCATCAACTCCGAGAAAGATCTTGGTCTTCTCACTATAGACCAAGAACCAATCATGACTGTCTTTGCAAGCTCCCTCTGCCTTTTGCCATAAATTGAGTTATCAGTTAAACCTGAGATTATTATTTCTCCTGGAAATTTGCTTCTTTAGATATAAACACTTAAGAAAATCTTCAACTTTTCCAAAAATCTACCAAAAAGTTGCTATTTTTCTGCCTTCTAAACTACTACTCACTTGGTCATTTGTTCTCAGCATGGAACCAAATACAGAAACCAGTTCAAAGCGTATATTTATTCATGACTGAAGCAGAAACACTTTTGGAATGTTCTTTTTTCTTGGCATACTGAGTAAAACAGATTTTTTAAATATTTAAATGGCCCCATTTTTAAAAATCCACTGCTATAAAATCTAGGTTAATTCAAAATACCCTGTGTACTCTGTGAATTTTTTAAAATTTTTAACTGATTGAAGTAAATCACAAGATTCAAGAGGAAAAGAGCGTTTTCAGAGACTCCATTTAAAAACTAAAAATCTTATTGAAAGTGTGAGAAAGAAGCAATCGTTTTTATGAAAGCTAGAGCAGGGCTGCACAGGGAGGTAGCCAGGTTACTTCTGAGCTCAGAGTTAGACACGTGTCACTTTATTGGCATGCAAATCAAAGTCTCACCACTCAAGTACATCTTTCTTGGTGTCAGTGTGCCTCAATTTATAGCTTATTCCCCTCTCCTGACTTGGGACATACACCCAAATATCTGTCTGCTTTTTAATACTTGCTCTTTGGTCTCCAAATATCTTCTGTGGCATGAGAGCAAATAAACGTGTTTCCTAACATACAAGCTATCATTTTCTGCTGTTGGTTATATTCCCTGCATATTTTGGCTGAATCGTCACATTGACAAGAAATATCTAATTATTTCAGTTCTTGTTGCTAACTAATTTGCTTCCCTATCTAAAGAAGAGCACATGATTTTCCCTGTAACGAATCAGGTTCATTTGAATAAAACTGTCACTGATTATCAAAAAAAATTTAAAAAATTAGTAAATAAAATTGCTTGATCAATAGCAAGTAGTAGGAAGCTTGTCCCAATGTCAAGATCCCCTTTCTTCACACTTAGGATCTTTACTTTGATATATCGTATATATCATACATGCCAGGAGTTGAACATTCACTCTTTCCTATGGGTTGGCTTCAGTGTAAAGTTTATAATAAAATCCTCCTTCTGGCCTTCCTTCACTGCCCTCAGACTGAAAGAAACGAATGTCTCTTATTGTGGTGCTATGGTGACCAGTAGCCCGCACATTTGGCTTTTTGTATTTTGGGGTTTTCTTTTTCTTTTCTTTTTTTTGCTTTTTTGCATCACACCTAGCAACACTCAGGTTACTCCTGGCTCTTCACTCAGGAATTACTCCTGGCAGTGCTCAAGGGACCATATAGGATGCCAGCGGTCGAACCTGGGTT
Organism: Cryptotis parvus; assembly: GCA_021461705.1. NCBI lineage: Eukaryota > Metazoa > Chordata > Mammalia > Eulipotyphla > Soricidae > Cryptotis > Cryptotis parvus. Next base: position 52,275 of record JAJIBD010021127.1, read on the forward strand.
GGCCATGTGCAAGGCAAATCCCGAACCACTGGACTATTGCTCCTGCCCCATGTACATTAGGCTTTAAATAGGAGATTTATTTAGAACTCTATTGTTTTTCTACAGTGTGTTGGACAATGTGTGCTGAAGAGGAGGTATAAGTATTTGTCAACAGAGAATATAGTGTGAAAATCTTTGTATATGTTGCTAACGCCTATCAAACATAGGTGAAACAACTGCTGCCCAGGATGATATGATGGTTTCATGTCACCCCACTGTGGGTTCCACTCTATTGCTGCCCAATGTGCTACTTTCCATGAATAAAGACAAATATTTAGCCCCCAATATGGTACCATCCCTCAAGGACCTAATCAGGTGTTTGGTGGAAAACAAATTACATTGGGCTGTTATGTCCTGAGAGAGACAATGTTTTAACTTAGGATGCTGGAACTATTCCACTTGAGAATAATTCGCCTTTCTTCCCTGACTTGCAAAGCTGGAGCAAAACTTGCTAAGGAATGAGTTCCACATTTGTGGAATAGTAACCTAGGTAAAATGAGGCTCTGTCAGCTCTCCCCCTCACTCTGCCTTAAGTGTCACTTTAGCATGCATCACTTTACAATATGACTCATCATTCTTCACTCCTGCACTTTGTGTGTGTTTATATGAGTATGGTCTGTGTATATTTCCATCTCTATCTTTTGTTCATGCAAAAACAGACATAAGATACAAGACACAAGTTCAAGATGAACAAAGATTACTCTTATTATTGATAAAATCCCAGTAACTTGAATAGTATCTAGTACAATGTCTTTTGAAGGAGTAAAGGGATGGATGAATAAATGAATGAATGGGAGAGAGGAATAGTAGTCAGGCAAAGAGAGGAGCTAGCACCTGGAAATCAAAGGCAAGCTTGAACTGCCCTTTATCTGACTCTTCAAGCTTAAGAGGTAGCTTTTGCTGCTTCAAGGAGAGCTGGAACATAAATTTCCAATGTCTGTGAGCACTTTCTAGGATTGCGTCAATAATCACTTTTTGCTTTCCCTTTCAGTTAGATTCAGTCATTCACTTCCTTGCTCATTCAGTCAAAAGAAATTTCTTGAATGTATGTTATGTATAAATGGAGAGGAGTGAACTGATCACACAGATTCAGTAGCTAATCTTTGATCAAATAGTGTAGTCTCCATTTTCAGGCTTTTTATCACATGATATGGAGAAATTAGGAAATAGACTGTCTAAAGAATGTAATCTTGAGACAGGCCCCTATAGGCACTTAAGATATGCCAGGCTCTAAGAAAAAGGAGGAAGAAGAGGGGGGGCAGAAGAAGGAAGAGAAGGAGGCGGAGGTGAGGGGGAGGAGGAGAAGGAGAATGAAGAAGAGGAGAAGGGGAGGGAGAGAAGAAAGGGAGGAAGAGGAGGATAAGGGGGAAAGGAGGGGGAGAAGGGGAGGAAGAGAAGGAGTAAGAGAAGGAGAGTAAGAGGAGGAAGACGAGAGAGTCAGGTTCAGAGAGATAGTACAGTGGGTAAAGCACTTGCCTTGCATGCAGCAAATCCTATTTAGGTTTTAGGGACTACATACTGTCCCCTGAGCACTTTTAGAGTGGTCCCTAAGCACAAAAGAGCATGGCCCAAAGGCATAGAAAAAGAGAAAGAAAGTGAGAGAGAAAGAGAGAGAGAAAGAGAAAAAGAGAAGGAATTGTTCTGTTCCTGAAAACTCCACTAGTGCATAGGAGAAACTATCAAACAAGCAACTTCACAAATAAGATAACCTAAGCAATGGTAGGAGTTAGTGAGAAATGCTGTACTAAGGGAAAGGCACATCTAGATGTTAAATTAAATCCCTGGTAGGGAGAGCTTTCAAGGCAGACAGGAAGGATGCACAGTTTTTCAGGTAGACCCATAGGGATGACATAAGCAAAGAGGGAATGAAAGTGAAGCACACTTTTGTCCTGCAAGCAGCAAGCAACCAGCAGCTGCTGAAACGTGGTAAGAGAAGTCAGGAAGAATTCTTTAGCTGTCTGCTCCATGCTGGGACCTGCTAAGAACCCTGCGTTACCCATGAATTGGGTAGCATCCACTTGCATTGCCCTTTACACCTACACTGAATCAGTGCATTGTTCATAGGAGGTGTTCGATGATAACTGACAGATTAAACTCGAACTTGAAAGGACCCATGTGCACAGCTTTAGCTTTAACTCAAGCTGTTAGAAGGGTCCCTGACTTGCCTGATCAAGTCTCTGACTTCCTGGTTTGATTCCCAAGGAAAAGTCAGTAGTCTGTAATGATATAAGAAGGTCAATTATATGTTTTTAAAAAACATTTTACACATGTAAGTTTTATCCAGCTTAGTGCATAGTAAAACTTAATTTAACATCTAGAGGAACAAATCAAGACAACAGTTATAAATTAATACTTACTAGCTTTCTGAAAAGCTGTAAATAGTGACAATAAAATTAGTAGAACCAAATTCTTTTTGCATTTGCTTTTCCATGCTTTCAAAGAATAGCTCTCTGATTTCAAAAGCAACTATTTTTTCCATTTATTACTCTGTGTTGCTAGTTTTGGTTTTATTGGTTTTGTGTGGGTTTCATCTTTAGGGCAGAAGAGAAATTCATGTGAAGATTGTGAAAATTAGATCTTGAACAAATCATCTAAAAAGCCTAAATTTCTGTTTTGAAAATATAAAGCAGTCAGGGGGATAGAGTGATAGTACAGCAAGTAGGGCATCTACCTTGCACTTGGTTTGCTCTCTGGCATCCCATATGGCCCCGAGCCCACCAGGAGTGATTCCTGAGTTTCACAGAGCTTTGAATAAGCCCTGAGTTTTGAGTGTAGCCAAAACACACACACACACACACACACACACACACACACACATTAAAAAATAAAAAGCAAGTCTTCTGGAAGGTAAAACATTGATAATTGCTCATTTGAAAATTTCAAGGACTTGCACAGCAGGGCACTGATATAATCTTTCTGTAGGTGATAGTAAGCATGTAGGTAAATGCTAGATCTTCTACAAATTAGCCGGTACTATTTTTTGTGCAAAAGTTTGTTTCCTAGCGAATTGTCCAAGTGATTGTTGAAAGCATAAGGAAAGCATTTACAGCTAGAGTGAGCTGAAGGGTGTGGCAAAATTACTGTGTGAAAAGTATATGGATGGAGAGAAAATTCTCCTCTATCCCCTCTGGGATTTTCTAAGTCTAGTTGAGCAATCAAATTAAATCATGAAGATTCATAGGAGAAAAAAAAAAAGAAAAGTCAACACACATGCAAAGAGAATTTAACCTCGCTGTATATTCTAAACTTAGGGGGACAAAACTCGGGACTTTGTCCTCACGCAAGGACTGAGATAGGGACCTGACACTTCAAGGAAAGAGAGGCAAACCCACATGGCAAGGTTGGTCGACTGATAAGACCAACACCAGATGCGAGGGGCTGGAGAGGTAATATTGCAGATACGGCACTTGACTTGCACACGGCCAACTTGAATTCCATTGCCACTTCACATACAGTTCCTGAGCCCTGACAAGAGTGATCCCTGAGCACAGAGCCAGGATAACCCCTGAGTACCACCATATGTGACCTAAAAAGAAAATTAAACAAAACAATAGACACTCTGTAATGAGATGCTTGTCCTGCCAAGTGGAATGTTTTCTACAGTAAAAGAACATTTATGACTAGTAAAAATGCCAATTAGCACCTCCAACCCTCATTTTTTTATAAGATAGAAATGTTCTGGGCCTCAATTAAGCTCAGTTTTTAGTACACTTCCACGACAGAGTACTACATCTTAGGGAGTTATTCTTTCCAAGAGCCCCTAAATTCAGCAGGACAAAAGAATGAGGATCACAGAGCTCATGAACTTGCTTGAAAGGAGGGTCACTAGTTTATCCCCTGCATGTTGTGTCTGTTGAGGCAGCCCCTGGGGGCTGATGCATCTGACATTCCACTAGTTCAGCTTTGGAAGACTGTCCTCGGAGTGGTGACAGAGTTTCACAATTCAGCATCTGGTCCAGGGAAATAGTTCAGTAGGGAAGGCCTTGCATGCAGTCAACCCAGTTTCCTTTCCCAGTACTATATATGAGCCTGTGACCCCCAGCAGGAGTAAACTCTAGACCCTAAGTGTAAGCCCAAAACAAAACCAAAAAATGCAGTATCCTAAGAGAATAGAAAAGCTCTTTAACCTTTTCCCAGTCTGCCTCAGAAGTCACGTGATATTGACTCTCTTGTGTCTGAGGCTGCTTCCTAGGAACTCATCATTCAAAGAGAGAACGCACAAATCACTTTTCAATGGAGATGGCAACTTTCTGGTAGAACAAGCGGGAAGTAAAACATTTGGGGGAAATATCCTCTACATACCTGGTTTTCATTGAATTCATGTAACTTATTTATCTGCTATGGAATTTTGCCAATATCTCTACACAAATTAGAAATTTACTATTTTATTCACTCAAAACACATCCATACCAGATGATGAATGTTAGATATGCAATTATCCACAATGAGATATGTGATAACTGTAATGCCTCTTTTTAAAAATAATCAGCTTTAGCCTATTAATAATGGGACTGAGTGTGATTTAAAGCAGTGATAATGAGTCGATCCTTGGCCAGACTTCTGGGATGCAAATCCTGGCTCTGCTGGCCCCACTGTGTGAATTGTGCAGGTAATCAAAACTGCTCTGAACCAAGTTTTCTTATTTACAGCAGAACAGTAGTACTATAATCTCTCTGGTGGATTTAGTGTAAGTATAACTATGCCTGATAATATGCCTTAAATACGAATGAGAATAGTGAGGATAAATATATATGTACATACATAGTTGCTATTTCTTTTTATTAGTGGCACTGCAATTTACAATAGTGCTAATGACAGGTTTTCATATACTCAGTGTTAGCACACTGTGCTCTGCCAGCGTCCACTTTCACCACCATCTAATTACTATTTATTAACATTAAAATGCATTTCAAATGGTCATAACATCATAATGATGAGAGAGAAAGAAGGAAATTAGAAAACATATAATGGATGTAATGTCACCATAACAAAGAACAAAACACTTTTTGTGTGGAAGAGAGAGGAAATCTATGAAAATTGCAGGAAAATATCTAAGAAGTGGGTTGGAAAGACTTGCACAGATTTTTTTCTCTATATATTCCAAAAGATTTTTCCCATAAAAAATATCATTGCTTGTATCATTATTAAGTATGTTTTCAGAAACTAGAAAATCTGCTGATCTATACAGAACATAATTGAGCACTTCCTGTTAAAAAGAAAAATTCAATTTTTAAAGTTATCCATTCTCTGTACTTCCAGTTCCCTTTAAAGCTGATCATATTGATCTGCATATACTTTGCTTTCATCAATACAGTGTAGCTAGAGATGTGCAGAAAGAGAGGGAAAAGAAAAGCGGCCTGAAACTTAATGACATGTAACAGCCTGAATTCCTAATGCGAACGTGGTCGATCTCCACGGCTCAAAAGACCATCTGTCTCCCTTTAATGTCTCAGATAACCATCCATATGTTTTGGACTTATCACTCTGCCCTAATGCATTTGCCAAACACATGAATATTTAAATATCCAAAACAATCACATCAACAAAAAATGTGACAGATTTACAGCAGGGTTTTTTTCCTTTAGTTACCCATTGCCAGAACCCAGGTGCGGAGAACTTTGAAGAATTCTAATGCAACTCACCTAGATGGATATCAGACCCCAAATGATAGAATTTCAATAATAATGAAAGCTATCTGTGAATACCCTAGGTCCTGGGCTCTGTGTTTAACATTCAATATCACACTTTAGCTGCCTAGCAATTCAATCAAGATACAAAATATTCGACCCATTTTCTAGGAGAGGAAACTGAGACTCACAAAGGTTAAATCACTGGTGAAGGTGACAGAGCCGGAAGTGGCCAGAGTGGGAGCAATGACTCTTCCCCGGGCTGAACCAAAGCCTCCTCTTGGGGCAGCTAAGCAGTAGTTTTACTGCCTATGTTCATTACTGCTAATCCGGGTATTCTGTGCTTGGTTCCATTGGCATGAAAGGCAGAATATTACCAACATTACTATGCCCAGAGCATATCTCCACATGGAGGTACTGGTCAGGATTCCCATCGGCATCTGTCTGAGAGAAAGAAGCTACCACTGTGGTCTCACAAGGAAAATGGATCTTCTTATCACTCATCTTTGGTGATTATGTTGTGCAATTAAAAACCAAGAAAGTTATTCCTGATTCAGACTCAAGTAACTGACTCCGTAACCATTAAGTTCAACTAATGGTTGAAACAGCATGAGAAATATATCAAGATCAACTTACATCAGCTTTAAATCCAGCCAAAGAAACTCAATTCTGCATAACAAATTGGAAGTTCTAATTTTATTGTTTTGTTGGGGTTCTTTTTGTTTGTTTTAGTGTCATACCTGGCAGCGCTCAGATCTTATTCCTGGCTCTGCATTCAGGGATCATTCCTGGTGAGGCCTGAGTTCAAATCCAATCAGTCACATATGAGTCAAGCATCCTAACCACTGTAATGTCTCTTTGGCCCAGCAAATCGGAGGTTCTAAGATGGGTGAAGGTAGGTCAATGAGAACAGAGGAGAAAACATAAATATGTGATGCTCAGAATGAAAAAAGGAGATTTGCATAGGCAAATTTTTAAGTACAACTTGATGTAAATAACATTGCTAATAATAAGGATTTTCTGGTGTGAATTTAATACAACAATAGGTAAAATTTAAACATTCTGTGACAGGTATAGTCTGATTGTTTTGCTAAAGCTGGAAGAATGAAAGAATTAGTTGTTCGAGAGCTAGAACTGAAAACGAATCCTTTCAACTCACTTCTTTGAGAAACTGTATGTGAGACTGGGGGAAACATTTCCCATGAGACCACCATGATCTCTTGCCACAACATCGAGTTACAGCCAATAGTCACCTTAGGAGGCAACTTTGCCAAAAGTTTTATTTTCCAAATGAGGAAATGTGGATGCACTTTCCAAATTCACTCAGCTAATTAGTGAAGAGCCTTTCAGACAGAATAAATCCAATGTGTTGGCAAGTAAGCCTTTTTTCCTGAGTCCTTCCCTAGGACTCTGCTACAATAAGCCCATTGTTCCTTCACTAAGTTGTTAGCTGGATGACTGCTGAGGGCTGATTTTCGTAAAGGAGAGATCTGCTGATTAGCCCCCTTGAGGTCAAACCATGACAACAAAGAAGCTCACACATTTTGCCTCAATGAATCCATCACTGCTCATTTGGGAGCTGCTACAACACCCAAATCAAACCCAGGCTGTATAAGTGGCCACACTTTGCCTAGCATGAGTTGTCCTGAAGTTCTGAGCTAAGGCCATGAGCTGGTTCTCCGCACAAGTAATAAACACTGAAGCCGAACTTTTGAAAAATATATTTTAGGCAATACCCAGTGATGATAAGGGCTTTCTCCTGTCTACACTCAGGAATCACTTCTGGAAGGGCTTGAGGACCACCTGGATTTCCTGGATGAAGCTCAGGTTGGCCGCATGCAAGGCAAGCATCTTACCTGTTGTACCACCTCTCCAGTGCCTGATGTCAACCATTTGACACTAGTCAAACTAGTCAAGGCTTCCAAATACCCAAAAAGGAAGACATTTTTGCCTATTAAAATATTTTACCCTGTGAATTCTTCCACTGTAACCTCTTTCTCGCAGACATGGGGCAGAGCTGCTACTGGCTCTACCTGTGACCAGCCACTCACGAGGCGCCGGGAGGGATGGTGGGTTCTAGCCCTGGCCCACCACCCCAGCAGAGCCTCGCAACAAGCCAGACGACCCCCCACTCCAAGAGGGCCTCCATTTTCCACATTTGGACTTCCCTCTCGTCAGAACTCCACCCAGCAGACCAGCCTATCACAGCCCGGCTCATCGAGTTCCACCCTGCAGCAGTCTTTCTTAAATCCGGCTCAGGTATGCCGGTCCAGAGACTTGCAGACATGGGGCAGAGCTGCTACTGGCTCTACCTGTGACCAGCCACTCACGAGGCGCCCGGGAGGGATGGTGGGTTCTAGCCCTGGCCCACCACCCCAGCAGAGCCTCGCAACAAGCCAGACGACCCCCCACTCCATGAGGGCCTCCATTTTCCACATTTGGACTTCTCTCTCATCAGAACTCCACCCAGCAGACCAGCCTATCACAGCCTGGCTCACGCGCCGCAAGCGGCCACGCGGTTCATCAATAAATGCTGGACTTAGAGATGCCTACAAGAGTATGCCACCTGCACAGCAGAGCCTGGCAAGCTACCCATGTTGTATTTGATATGCCAAATACCAGTAACAATTATAGACCTCATTCCGGAATGGATTGAGGCTCTTTATGTTCCTGGAGCAAACAGATGCCCTTGGGCTCTAGTAGCATGAGACAGGACATATGGAGATGTTACTGGGGCCCGCTCGAGCAAATCGATGATGAACGGGAAGACAGTGATCAGTGAACCTCTTTCTCAATATATTTGTTATATAAACTCCTTCATTGGCTTCTGAACACAATCACAAGTCCCTCTATCCATAAATTGACCTTGTTGCTTTCCAGATAGCCTGAATCTATCCATAAGATAGCTCATATTGATTTCTATCACATTCACCTAGGAACTCTGACCTTTTTCCATCCCTGGTCAAGGATTGTGGAGAACTTCCCCATCTCCTCCCAAAATAATTTCAAGTGCAAGGAAATATCCACGTATAGAGGTAAGACCTTTAGAATGAATCCACTTTCCTTTACCATCATCCTCCATTTCAGTGACCGCCTGAAGGCATAAACACTAATCCAAAAGAAGCAACTTTAACATTGAGTGGGAGTTTGAAGAAAGGAAGACTAGTGTTTGGAGATGGGGAGGGTCTATGAAAACTTCTGAACAACACTACAAATCTATTTCATCTGGAACCTACTCCATTTAAAGATTTGCTCCAGAATTAATTTTCAGAGATGGCTTCATTAAGTTTTGTTTCCACTCTCTGCCCATATCTGTCGTTCCCATTCGACAGCCCTGAGATTTCTTCCTCAACCCATAAAAGTTACCATGAGCTGACTCTTGTTCTGCTTTGAATATCCCATTGCTTCGTTTAAGGACTTAAATCTTATCTCTCTCATATGAACTTCAAAGCCTGCCTCAAGAGATGTCTCATTTTCATGAGTTTGGGTCCATCACTGTATATTGCATCACTTGTAAATTCAGTAAAGAATTAAACAATAGCTTTCACAGAGAAAGCAGTTTTGTTTGGATACATCATTTAACTATACTGTACATATAATCACTCAAAGTTAACAAGGAAAGAGTATTTCAAAAACTTTCTCCAGAAACTGAAACAAAACAAGATGGCATGGGGATAGAGTTAGAAAAGATCAGTCTAGTAGAATTTACTATGTAATTCTACCATTTTGTAAAATACCAAAATCTATGGACCTCAATTATTGCTTTGTTTTGTTTTGTTTAACAGTACTCAGGGGTTATAACTCCTGGAAGACTCCAGGGATCATATGGGATGCTCAAGGATCAAACCTTGGCTACATGCAAGACAAGCAAACACTCTGCCCACTATTGCATCGCTCTGACCTCTCAACTTATTCTTAATAAAAGAAATAATAGTCCAGACTAACTTATGAGAAAGTGGTGTAAAGACCTATTAACTACCACAGATTGAACCATTGAAATAATATGCACATCATACAAAATTTTTTTATCTAACATTTTGAGGGAATTAGTCAATTAAGTAATTATTGTGATTCATTTTTATGTATCTGCCTCTGTGGTTAATGAGATCACAGTCAGAATTCTACACTCATAAACATCAGAATTGGGAAGTGCCCAAGTGTTCCTCATAGTACAATATTTGACTCATGGTGCTCTTTATTCCTAGCTTCTTATCACATTGTTGAATACTGGAATTTTTGATTAAACACTAGAAAGGCTCAAATTCACAGCAATACCAAACAAATTAATGATTTTAACACCGTAAAATTAATTTCCATTTCATTACAGCCCTGATCACATGTCACACATGGACTCAGCTAGAGTCGACCTGACAGACTTTACTTAAAGTAGCTATCTGATAAGCAAGTATCTATCTAAGAGCAACAAAAATCCATATACACATTATCTAAACTGAGCAAGAATATTTGAAAGATCCTGGAGATTCCAGGGCACAGACTGGGCAACATGAGTAAAAGGATGCAGTGAGAATAGAGAATCCTGAATGGCTCCTAAGAAATCTGAACTCTAGATTGGTTTCTTTCACTAAGAAGAAATGAAAGTAGCTGTGTAAGCCACTGTAATGAAAAAGACCGCTTACTGGATACAGAATAGAAGACTGGGAACCAGTCATAAATTGGGAACCAGTCATAAATTGATTTTTTGATCTTCAGAAAGGTCAGTTAAGTAAATAATAGTCCAGGGTTAGGTAAGGGTGAAGCAACATAATTGTTTTCTAAACATCTTTTCTTTTATTTTTATATTTAGTAATAGTAATGATTTATGCCCTTTCCCTTTATTATTCATATTTTCATGTAAACATACTTTATATAAGTATGTTTATAAAGTATGTTTACATGAAATATGAATAATAAAGGGAAAGGGCATAAATCATTACTATTGCTAGACATAAAATAAAAGATGTTTAGAAAACAACTATGTTGCTTCACCCTTAACTAACCCTGGACTATTATTTACTTAACTAACCTTTCTGAAGATCAAAAAAAGAAAAAATAAGTGATACTTATATAAAATGTATTCTTCATTAGAATTCATGGAATGTGCCACTTACAAATAGCAATGTTTTGTATATATAATTTGGTACCTAAAACAACCTCTTAAGAAATACTATACAAGTGATAGTCCAGCAGAAGAGACAGACATGGGGCAGAGCTGCTACTGGCTCTCCCTGTGCCCAGCCACTTATGAGGCGCCCAGGAGGGATGGCAGGTTCTAGCCCTGGCCTGCCACCCCAGCAGAGCCTCACAACAAGCCAGATGACCCCTCACTCCATGAGGGCCTCCATTTTCCACACCCGGACTTCCCCCTCATCAGAACTCCACCCAGCAGACCAGCCTATCACAGCCTGGCTCGTGCGGCATCAATAAATGCTGAATTTTGAGATGACTGCAAGAGTATGCTACCCGCACGGCAGAGCCTGGCAAGCTACCCATGTCGTATTTGTTATGCCAAATACCAGTAACAATTATAGACCTCATTCCCACGACCTGATGGAATGGTTTGAGGCTCTTTATGTTCCTGGAGCAAGCAGGTGCCCTTGGGCTCTACTTCCATGAGACAGGTCATATGGAGATGTTACTGGTGCCCGCTCGAGCAAATCGATGATGAACGGGAAGACAGTGATACAGTGTGATACATGTAAACATAGCTGCCATCTTTGTCAAACATGAAAAATGCGTCATTAAATGCATATTGTTTAATAAAATGTTTACAAATTGTACAAAACTGGTATAGCAGATCAAAACAATGAATTTAATAAATAATAGGGGAAATAATTTTATTATATTTGATATATTAACAATTATAAAATAAATTTATAAATATTTAAATAATTCAAAGTATGTGGTCAAGAAGATAGTTCTTGAGGCTAGTGCTCATGTTTTATATGCTGTAGGCCAAAATTTAATCCCCAGGAGCTCTCTGAGTAGCCCCCAAACCACAAGCTAGGAGCCTTCTCCTACTGAGTATGACTCCCTACAAAAGAGGAATCCAAATTACCTCTGTAGTCAAAGTAGTCATTTTTATTGAAAGTAAATAAGTATACTGTAAGTAGTCATTGCTACTGAAATAAGCATTTTCTTATCATAAAGATAAGCTTATCTTTTCTTATCATAAAGATAAGCTTATCTTTATCCCTTATTTCAGTTTGCTTTTTGTTGTTTTTCTTTTTCCACTCTAAATGATAAATTTTATAAATCTTCAATTTATTATCTTTTTATATGCATGAGAAGAAATTATTTTACCTCTTCTCATTTAATATTAATGTTTATCTTTGGGTAAAATGATTCCATTTTAATAGCTTTCAGGTCACCATAAAAGAGCCTGGTGCTAGAGGTCATGTCAATGAATCACAGAACGTCTTCAGGAACTTGCAAAGTTTTCCCGAAGCTGCAAGCAACCTCCACATTAAAAATAAATAAATAAATATGACACCCGATACAACCGGGGCAATTTCAGCCAAAGTTTGAATCTCTAGACTGCTGAAAGCAGAGTAACAGAACATCCTAAGACACCTCTATAACACTCAAAAAATACCTCCCAAGAGAATCAGTCTTCCCAAGGACTTAATCTCATAGATGGCAATACAAGACCTCCATTCCATATGTTAGGGGTTATTTGAGGGTCTGTTCTGATATGAGCTTAAAATTTACCAGGATTTCTCTATCAAGACATTGCAGTCTCAGATCCATTAAAAAATGAGTTTTATCTGGGTATGCCTTACCATTTGCATTTATTAAGCTTTACTAGTCAGTTTTGATTGTTGCAGAGACTGGAAATAAAATATATTCATGTCATGATCCTTAGAAGCTTAAAAGGAAGAGAAGGAGGAAGGATCAAGGAAGGGAGGAAAGAATGAAGAGAAAGAAGAGAAGGAAGGAAGGAAGGAAGGAAGGAAGGAAGGACGGAAGGAAGGGAAGGAAGGAAGGAAGGAAGGACGGAAGGAAGGAAGGAAGGAAGGAAGGAAGGAAGGAAGGAAGGAAGGAAGGAAGGAAGGAAGGAAGGGAAGGAAGGAAGGAAGGAAGGAAGGAAAGGAAGGAAGGAAGGAAGGAAGGAAGGAAGGGAAGGAAGGAAGGAAGGAAGGAAGGAAGGAAGGAAGGAAGGAAGGAAGGAAGGAAGGAAGGAAGGAAGGAAGGGAGAGAAGGGAGAGAGGATGGAAGCCCAAACTAATCCTTCTGGAAGTTTGCCTGGTTCTTGTTACTGGCACTGTGTGCCAGGCTTATCTCAGCTCCTGATACTGGGCAGGCCCAGCAAGGACACAGGACTTAGAGACAGAGTCTGCTATTGGGTGACATACAGTGAATGGATAGGGTTCAACACTCCTGCTCCAAGTCCCACAATTAGCGCACAGGTGGGGAATAAAGCTTGCCTTTTTTTCTCTTTGGCTAAGGACAGTGACAACAAAAAATCCAAAACACAGAACTTGGTGATAGAAGACTAAGATTCTATAGTAAATGATATCAAAATGAATCAGCAACTACAGGAAATCACTACATGATAATCCCAGAACAGCAATAGCATAGACTTAAGAGGAAAAGGTCATGTGAAAATAGAGACAGACTGGGGGCCAAAGAGATAGTACAGTGGGTAGTGCAGTCTTGCCCTGCACAAGGCTGAAGGGCCTAATTCAGATTTAAGCCTCAGTGCCTCAGGTAGTTCCTCAAGTTTAAGCAGTAATGCCTGAGCACAGAGTCAGGAGTAGGTCCTGAGCACAGACTGGTGTGGGCTCAAGATCTGAACAAAAAAACATTAAATTAAATTAAAATGTAATTCAGGGGTCCAGAGACATTAGTCAGTAATGAAGCTATTGCTTTCCAGATGGGAGTGGGCTTGACCACTGCCCACATGAACCAGCAAAAAGGTACTCACAAAGGAAGGCAGTGTCTAAGTTCCAGAGACAGAAAACAGGGATTATAATACCCAGCAGCCTAAAAGACTGAACCGGAGACCTAGGTCCTGCACACGGCAAACCCGCCTTCTCCCCCCACAGCCCCCCCATCTATGCGGTGGTAAGTTAATCCTATTCTCCATATTTCATTGAACAATTTGGACTCTAACTACTTGAACAATGTTGACAGAAGCACAGAAAAACTGACCTTTACAGAGACCTATCTGGCAGTGAGACTGGAGCAGTGCCCCAGAAGATTCCACCTCCAGACCACCACAGCATTATGGGGCAATAACACATTTTTTCATTCTTTTTTTCATTTTGTCCTCGAAGGATGGAAGAAGAAAAGAACCCTGGAGCAACAACTAGGAATTCCCACATTCATAAACTCTCTGACAAAGAATTCAGAGAGGAAATGGTGAGGATATTTAATGAGCTCAATGAAAAAATGGAATGAAATGTCCAATAAAATACAGGAGGACATAAATGAAGCAGTGGAAAGGGCAGTCAATGAATTACGGGAAGAAATGAGAGCAGAAATGAGAGCACTACAAACAGAATATTATCAGTTAAAAACCCAATAAATGAAATGAAAAACACAAATGGGGCTCTCAACAGCAGGATAACAGCAGAAGACAGGAATAAGTGAGAATAAGGATGAGCTGCAGAAATCACTTGGGCAAATACACAAAATGAAAAAAAGAACGAAAAATGGATCAGCAGCAGAGCAGACAACATTGGGATGAATCCAAGAGGAACAACATAAGAATCATCTGAGTCCCAGAGGGTCAGAAGGCAACCCCAAGAAAATAGGAACAGTTAAAGACATCCTTGCTAAAAAGTTCCCACAGTTAATATATGCAGACATCCTGATCCAAGAAGCCTGAAAGGTACCAACAAAAAAGAGACCCCCAATAAAAGACTCTAAGACATATCGTAGTCAGAATAATGGATGCCATAGATAGACACAATTCTTCAAGTGGCAAGATCAAAGAAGGAAACTTTATACAAAGGAGCAGCCATTTGATTTTCAGCATACCTGTCATAACAGACCATCCAAGATCAAAGCCAGTGGTGGGATATACTGAAATGAAGGCCTCACCAAAAATTCTTTACCAATCTAAACTTTCACTCAGATTTGAAGGGCAGATACACAATTTCTTGGATAAACAGCAGCTCAGGAACTTTGTAGACTCAAAATCAACTTTAAAAGAAGGGCTGTAAGAGCTACTCTATAGACAAGACAAAACCCAAAAGAACAACAGACATATACAGAAAGATGGTAAAAATCCTTAACAATAAACTGTCTCAATGTCAACAGTCTAAATGCAACAGCTAAGAGACACAGAGTGGAAAAATGAATCAAAAAAATTGAATCCGAGAGAGAAAGAGAAGTGAAAATTGCCTGCCGTAGACACAGGCTGGGGGAGGGGATTAATCATGGGACATTGCTGGAGGGAAATGGGCACTGGTGGAGAGATAGGTGCAGGAACATTGTATGACTGAAACCCAAATACGAACATTTTTGTAACTGTATATTTCACAGTGGTATAATTTAAAAAAAATTTAAAAAATTGAATCCAACATTCTGCTGCCTTCAGAAACACATCTGAACAA
>JAJIBD010021127.1:72500-267500 GCA_021461705.1 Cryptotis parvus
GATACATCAAAGAAGACATAGGAAAAACACTCTACCACATTGAAACTAAAGACATCTTCAAAGACAAAGCTCCACTGACAAAGCAAACGGAAGCAAAGATTTTAAAAATTGGGATAATATAAAACTGAAAAGCTTCTGCACCTCAGAAAACCGGTGTCCAAGATACAGAGACAACCCACAGACTGGGAAAGGATAGACACCCAAAAATGATCTAATATGGGGTTAATATCCATGATATATCAGGCACTGGTAGAACATTACAAGAAGAAAACTACCAACCCCAGCAAAAAAAATTGGAAAAGAAATGAACAGGAACTTCCAAAAAGGAGAAATTCGAATGGCCAAAAGGCATATGAAAAAGTGCTCTTCATCACTAATCAGGGAGATGCAAATCAAAAGAACGAGATATCATCTCACACAACAGAGATGGCACACATCCAAAACAGCAAGAGCAACCAATGCTGGTGTGGATGCAGGGACAAAGGGACTCTCATTCACTGTTGGTGGGAGTGCCGACTGGTCCAGTCCTTTTGGAAAACAATATGGGGCAGAGCTGCTACTTGCTCTCCCTGTGCCCAGCCACTCATGAGGCACCCGGGAGGCATGGCAGGTTCTAGTCCTGGCTTGCCACCCCAGCAGAGCCTCACAACAAGCCAGGACGACCCTCCCCGACTCCATGGGGGCCGCCATTTTCCACATCCGGACTTCCCTCTTGTCACAACTCCACCCAGCAGACCAGACTATCACAGCCCTGCTCGCCCTGCCATTAGCAGCCACACGGTTCATCAATAAATGCTTTATTTAGAGGTGACTAAAAGAGTATGCCACCAGCACGGAAAGCCTGGCAAGCTGCTCGTGTCGTATTTGATATGCCAAGTACCAGTAACATTTATATTAGGTCATTCCCATGACCTTTTATGTTCCTGGAGCAAGCGGATGCCTTTGGGTTCTACTAGCATGAGACAGGACATATGGAGATATTACTGGTGCCCACTCTAGCAAATAGATGATTAATGGGAAGATAGTGATAGTGATAGTGAAACATTTCAACTATCCCAAATGTATCCGACCTTTGAGGCCATTCACAAGTCATAGAAAATGTCCATCTGGCAAGGCCAACTGCCCAGTGACTAGATGATGCCTCTAATACATGAGAAGAGGACTCATCTATTAGAGGAGTTCAATCTCTGTGTATTGAAAAATGTTTTCCACTCAAGTGAGAGAGAGAGGTGATGAAATCTGAGAGTGCTACTTTCAAATGCCAACCTTTGCTGAGAACCACCATTGTTTGCAATGACTGGGATCTGCCAAGCCTAAAACAGCATTTTACAACATAAAAGCAGTCTTCCTCCACATTAACACATGAAATAAAAATTAAGCCCATATTGTTTATGAAATGTGAGTAAAGCGAAACCAGGGCTGGTTAAGGCCCACTGTCAAGAAGGCAGGCTCATAATTTCTAAAATATGAGAAGGGAAACTGGGATATTAGTGGAGAGAAGTTGGTACGGTTGTGGGATTGGTGTTGGAACTATGTATACCTGAAATTCAACTGTGAATAATTTTGTAAATCATGGTGCCTTAATAAAAAACAAAGCTAAGTATTTTTTAATTCAGGAATAAGGCCATGAGGAAGATAATAAGTTGAAGGGGCTCCTCCTTTGGCAGATTCCAGGTACTCTACCCTCACGTTTCTACCAAAACTGTCCAGTCTATGACAGGGAAGGGTCACACTGAACCGCAGGAACAGGGTCAACTCCAGATCAACACAAATTCAGTCCAAGCAAGGAGAGAAGGCTAAGATTTGGGACAATTAAGGTTCTGGTGATCAGAGTAACAGTGTACCCCAAGTACAGAAGTGTAGATCCAGCTCTCCGTAAGTCTGCTAATTTACCTCTTAAGCATTCATTACTTCTCTTCAACTTCTCTAAAATTCAACAATCAGTTGAATTAGGAATATTCCTTATATTCTATGTGTAGAACACAGAAATTTTCATGTGCCTCCATAATAGAAATTTATGAGGGAAGCATAATTTGCTAGTGTGTTCAAGAGAAGCCTTGTTCTGTGCAAAGCACATGAGGAAAAAAAAGTATACACTAACTCCCCTACATGGATTAAAAAAAAGCACCTGAACATATTCAAGATTCTTGGGCATCTTGGTGGCAGATATCACTCATTATTTCCCTACCCCCAAATCCCTTCTCCCCTCCTTGCATACCAATGGGGGGTCAAATTTTCTGAGGGGATGACATGCAATCAGCTAAAATTTATATTGCCATCTTCCTTTGCAGATAAGCCAGAACATTGTTCTGGCCAAAGAAAAGAACAGAATTATTAATATAACTGTTGCCCAAGGATGTTCACATTCTTTCTGTTATGAAAGCATAGTAGTACTTGAAATGTTATCCTGAAAACATGAGAAAAAGGTGAGCAGACGAGAAAGTCACAGAAAAAACTAGGACCCCTCACCTCTGGATAGATCAGCCAGATTCCCTCCACACAAAACAAGAAAAGAAAAGAAACAATACCTCCAAGGAAGAAAGGGTGGGCTTAATCACCATGTATAGGACTGTCCAGTCCCCAAGCCCTGATGCTGATACACTTCCCCAGTGTATCAGCATCATTCTCCAGGATAGACCACATATTGCATCCCAAAACAAGTGTCAGTAGGGTCCGAGCTAAAGTAGGACATTTGCCTTCTATACGGTTGACCCAGATTCGATTCCTGGCATCCCATATTGTCTCCTCAGCATGGCCAGGAGCAATTCCCTAGTGAAAAGCCAAGAGTAACCCCTGAGCACGGCCAGGTGTGACCCAAAAAAGCCAAAGGAAAAAAATTAAAAACCAAGTGTCACAAAGCCAAGAGGTTAGAAATCATATTTAGTATATTCTCAGACAATATGCTGTGAAAGTCAGGCTGTGAAGGTAACAATTAAAAAGAACTAGGGGCTAGGATGTTAGTACAGTGGGTAGAGTGCTTTCCTTCATGCAGTAATCCTAGATTTAATCCCCAACACCCCATACGGCACCCCATGCCTTGCCAGAAGTGATCCCTGAGTGCAGTAAGGAGTAGTGCCAAGCGCTGCCAAATGTGACCCAAAACCCCATCCCCAGCTAGAAGAAAGAAAGAAACCTAGGAAAACCTTGAGTACTTGGTAATTTAGCAACATACAGCTGAATAACCAATGGTCAAAGACAAAATCAAAAGAAAAAATAAAATACTAATGAAAACAATAATAGACCTCTTTCTCATGACCTGAGTGAATGGTTTAAGGTTCTTTGCATTTCTGGATTGAGCAGGTGCCCTTACATTCGTCCATGACAGGGACGAATGGATACATTACTGGTGCCTGCTGGAGCAAATCAATGAACAACGAGAAGACAAGTTATACAAGTGAATGAAAACAAAGATAATTATGAAAAATATGCTAGTGGAGCCTCTAGGATACAACTAAAGCTGTACTAAGAGAGGAATTCATAGCTATATAAAAGTTAATCGGAAACAAGAAAGGTTCAAGTAAACAACCTAACCTCATATCTCAAAAAAGTAAGAAATATAACAAGGGCAGCCTAAAACGAGTAAACAGATGGAAAAAATGAAGGATATTATGACAGAAATCAGGAGTATGGAAGTCAAAAACAGAGTCCAAAAAGATTGATAAAACCAAGAACTAGGCTTTTGGGGAAAAAATAAGATTGACAACCTTTAACTAGATCATAAGAAAAAAGAGAAAAAAGGAATTAATGAGATTAGGTATGAAAAGGGAAGGTTATAACAGATGCCACATAAGCACAAAAAATAGTCTAAGAAATTACTATAAGCAACTTTATAACACTAATTTGGAGGACATGAAAAGAAATGTATAAATGTTTAAAATCCTATAATACCCCCAACACTGAATCAGGAAGAAATAGAAAGTCTCAAGAGATCGGAGACTAGTATGGAAATATGAACCATGTTCAACTTCTGAAATACAAGAAACCATGTCTAGATGAGTATACTATGATTTCTTCCAAATTCTTAAAGAAGCCCTTCCACCTATCTTTCTCAACACCTCAGAAAATTTAAAAAGAAAAAAAAAAGCTGAAATTCTCTTGAACATTTTATTTGATAGCAGCACAACCTTTATACCGAAAGCAGAGACATCACTAAAAAAATAGAATAATAGACCAATATCCCTGATGAGCGTAGAGGCAAAGACCCTCCACAAAATCTTACCAAACTCATCTTAATGAAACATTAAATAGATCTGGTATACATCAGAGGAACTTGGATTTATCCCAAGGTTGGGAAGATGTCTCAATAGCTGCAAATCAATGTTATACATCACATCAATAAAAGAAAAGAAAATCATATTATTGACAAATTCAAAAATCATGATCATAATGATTACATTTAAAGATGCAGAGGAAATGTTCAATAAAATTCAACTCTTTTATGATGAAAACCTTTAATGAAATGGGTACTGAAGGAATCTACCTCAAAATAGTAAAGTCTGTATGTCACACACCCACAGCTAACAGCATATTTAATAAGCATATTTACTAGCTGCCGGAGACCTGGCAGCTACACTCCACATCCCCACAGCTGCCTGTGTCCTTGGGCCGACTCTGCTACCTCATGACTAATCTACGCAGAGACTCCAAACGACCAAACGCTCTGGGTACACTATCAGACTGAGAACTCTAGAGTCTTCTCAGAGTGGGCATAGGCAGTCTTCCCAGATCCCCCTCCCCACTACGCCGTATGCTTCTAGAAGCCCTGGCTGCCACGTCCACACCCCACAACCTCCACCATGCAAGCTCACAGCCCAGGTACAGACCCTGGCGTTTCTGAAGTACGCAGCCAGATTTGCAACGCACAACACCTTCCAATTCTCTAATACTGACCTCCCAGTAGGAGCACACCACAGTAGATGGGAAAATGACATAGACATCAACAAACAAAAACCATAACACAGAAGACCCAACTAGCAACAACAGCAGTTTAGTAAATAAGGACTTAATGACCCCATGGTGAGACATAACTATTTTCACAAATTTACTGAAATATTTTTATAACTCCATTAGCTATTTAGTTGCAACAATCAAAAGGAAATAAATTATTTTGAGTTTGCTAAGGGCGTGGAGGTAGGCTGGGAACTGGGGAAAATGGAGGAATGGTCACACTGATGGTGGGATTGGTGTTGGAATATTGAATGCTACTAATGAATGTCTCATGAACAGTTTCATAAACCACGGTGTTTAAATAAAAGATAAAGGAATAAATATGTGAAATTACAAAAAAGAAAAACAAATGTCTTTCCTCTAAGATCAGGCACAAGGTATTCTTCACTATTTTCAATTTTGTATTAGGAGTTCTGGTCAGATAATCTGTTATGACGGTGGAGGGAAGGGGCACACCCGTAGAAATTGCCCATCTTCTCAAATTATCAATACAGGGCAACATCCCAATAATCCCTTTATGGGAAATGTTTCATGGAACCCCTTCCAGGTTCCACAAGCTCCGCAGGCTCAAATAACGCCTATGCCTCCCCTGAGAGCGGGAAACTGGGTGGGGGGCCAGCCCCAGGCCCAGCTGAATCCAGGGTCACTCTCATTCATCCCACCTGCCCAGTATCCATCAGAATACACAGAATTGCAGTCAATACTCTCCAGCCTACCACATCAGACAATGGTAGTCTCGCTATTCTCTGCCCTAAGACTGTCACAATATACCCAAGTCAAGATCCTTACATGCTAAAAACAGGGATAAAATAACCTGCTCCCCAGGTAGTATGGGTTTAATTCAGGGGAGTGATTGGCTGAAATTCTAAAGGAATTAAAGTGTATTTTGGACTTTTAGATCCTGAATCTCATTGAGAGATAATAATGTCAATTTTTGCCAACTAAATGGACTTTTGAAAAGGGAACCACTTGCTAGACTATTAATTTTTGAGGATCAGTCTAGTCAGTCCAAACACCCTAGAGTTGGCAGCTTAAACAGTACCAACCCTTCTGCCAACTTCATTGTTGGTTATACAGCCACACAGAACCAAACCCATCCAAGGATGCCAGATGTTGGGGAGCTGCTGGGATCCCCAACAATACCAAGGAGCAAGTTCCCTTCTACCTCTGAAGCCGGCACAGTTTTAAAAGGCTTTACTGGGCCTGAGCGACAGTCAAGCATTTTCTTTTTTTTTCGCTTTTTTGGGTCACACCCAGCAATGCACAGGGGTTTCCCCTGGCTCTGCACTCAGGAATCACTCCTGGTGGTGCTCTGGGGACCATATGGGATGCCAGGGATTGAACCCGGGCCGGCACAGGCCGGCCGCGTGTAAGGCAAACGCCCTACCCACAGGGGTTATCGCTCCAGCCCGCCAAACCAACATTTCTACAGGTCTTTAGATATCCCATGAGGTCTTCCTTTTCCTTACTATTACATAGTATGGCTCGACAACTTTGATTAGCGTTCTCATATGCTAAGGTTGTTTTGAGGTGACTACTAGAGTATCCCACCCGCAAGGCAGAGCCTGGCAAGCTACCCGTGTCATATTTGACATGGCAAATGCCAGTAACCATTGTAGACCTCATTCCCATGACCTGATGGAATGGTTTGAGGTTCTTTATGTTCCTAGAGCAAGCAGATGCCCTTGGACTATCTCACATGTGACAGAATGTATTGAGATGTTACTGGTGCCCACTCAAGCAAATCGATGATACGGGAAGACAGTGATACAGTGACAGTGATTAAAAGTTCTATCGCAGAAATTAGACATAAAAAATAAATTTAAAAAGTTCTAATGGAAAGAAGTTAAACTGACACTATTTGCCAAAAACCTTGTGAAGACTTAACAAAAACACCTTCTAGAAACAGCAAACATATATTTTACAGTATCCATTTACAAAATCAAAACATAAAAATATGCTGTATTTTATACTCAATGACAAAGAAGAGAATGAAAAATTTTAAATCCCATTTATTATTGTGTCCCCAAAATTCAATTACTTAGGAGTCAACTAAAGAGGTGAAATACTGATATAGCTTACACGATAAATCACTACTAAAAGAAACAACAAAAGACACAAGAACCATGCCACATTCCATGTTCATGGATTGGAAGAACAGTAGTATTAAAACAATCACCCTACCCCAAGCATTATACAGCTTCAACGAAATCCCTATCAAAATTTCCATGGAATTCTTCAAGGACTAAACAAAGAACAATACTAAAATAGTAAAAAACCATAAAATTCCCAGAATAACTAAAGTAATCTGGACAGCAGAAGATTTTTTATCTTCTTCCCCACTTCATATAAAGATTTATTTATAGTATAGTTTTAATTGAGGAAATTAAATTAATTCAGGAAATTAAATCAGGAAATTAATTCCTGAATCAAAATATTAATTTCCTGAATTAGAACTATAAATATACACAGCTATCAAAGCTATAAAAATTATTATATATAAATCATATATAATAATATATAAATTGCTATTTATATTATAACTATATAAGTATATATAACATATATAATTACATTATATATTATATAATATTATATGTAATTATGTTATATAATATTATATGTAATTATATATGTTATATATACTTATATAGTTATAATATAAATAGCAATTTACATGTTATTATATAATTATATTATACAATATTATAATGTAATAATAATATATTTGTATTAAAGCAATCAAAGTTTTAGTATTAAAATAAAGAATCAATCTCAAACCAATGGAAAAGAATTGAGAGCCCAGAAGGTAACCCCCAGGAGTATGGAAAGTGAGTTTATGACAGAGGAGCTAGTTATTTTAAGTGAGCAGAAGTCTCTTCAGTAAATAGTGCTGGAATATTGGCAAGCACAAGTAAAATGAAACTGGAATCCTATCTCATGCTATGCACAAATATTAAATCAACATGAATTAAAGACCTTGATATGAGATCCAAATCTATAAAATACATCAGAAAACAGTCAGAACTCTCCATAATATTGACCTCAACATTAATATCAACGATTCAATGCCTTGTGAAAGAAAACGAAAGCTAAAGCGAAGATTTCAGAACTGTTGAGAAAATGGCAGTGTGGGGAGCCTGAACTATTGTACAGCAGTAGGGAGCTTGCCTTGTAATATGGTGGAGCCTAGTTCAAACCCTGGCACCTGACTGGTTCCCAGAGCTCCATCAGGAGTGATCCCTGAGAGCCAGGAGTGAATCCCGAGCCAAGACTAAGTCCTGAGCACTGTCAGTGCTCAGGCAATCAATCAATCAATAAATAAATTTTTTAAAAGAAAGAAAATAAGAGAAGAAAAAGAAGAGAAGAGAAAATAAAAGTAACGACAGCTAGAATCAAAAGATTGGCAAGACCACACTAAAGGCAGCATGCCACTTGGGGGTAGGGTGGGAGATAAGTCAGGGAGGCGTTAACATTATACAATATTATAATGTAATAATAATATATTTCTATTAAAGCGATCAAAATTTTAGTATTAAAATAAAGAATCAATCTCAAACCAATGGAAAAGAATTGAGAGCCCAGAAGGTAACCCCAGGTAACAAGTGTGCTGGAAGGAAGGAAGCATTCAGCTGGGAAGAGGAGGTGGAGCGGAAATGTGGTGAATTGTTCTGCATGGAATTCTATCAGCAACAGTCCTATAAACCACAGTGCAAAAACTTATTAAAAAGTATCTCTCCGAGAGGCAGACTGGTGGGTGGGAGGCATATGGGGTTGAGGGGGAGAGAGGGAAGGAAATTGGGGATGGGAAGTGGACACTGGTGAAGGGATCGTGTTGAAACATTGTATTCCTGAAACTCAATCTTGAATAACTTTGCATCTAACAGTGACTAAATAAAATTAAAAGCATTTTTCAAAAAGTACACTATCAAATTGGAAGAAATAACCACATACCAAGCTTAACAGTATAAAACAATTCATTCATCAAAAAAATGAGAAAAACTGAGCAGAAACGTCCTCTGATGTTGTACAAGATGATGTACAAATGACTATCAGACATATTTTAAAATGTATTCGTTATCACTGAGTGTCAGGGAGCTGTATATCAAAATGACAGCGTACATCAGCCAAAAAGTCAAAAGCAAGTCAAAGCAAGTGCCGGCAGGAATGCAGTGAAAAAGAAACCCTCTTTTGCTGTTGGAATTTTCTTTGTTTTTTTTTCTTTTTGTTTTTTGCTTTTTTGGGTCACGCCTGGCAATAATCAAGGGTTACTCCAGGCTCTGCACTCAGGAATTACTCCTGGTGGTTCTCAGGGGACCATATGGGATGCCGGGGATCTAAACCGGGTCGGCCGCGTGCAAGGCAAACGCCCCTACCCACTGGACTATTGCTTCGGCCTCTGTTGATGGAATTTTCATCTGTTTCTGTCTCTATGGAAGACAAGATGGAGTTTTCAAAAAAATTAAAATTAGAACTACCATATGACCTGTTGACGCTGCTCCATAGCATCTAGCTCAAGAACACAGAAACATTAATTTGCATGGATATAGGCAAACTATGCCCATTGCAGTGATATTTTTTTTTATTTTTTTTTAATTTTTTTATTTTTACAATTACAAAGATATACAATTAAAAAGTTCATATTTGGGTTTTGGTCATACAGTGTAGCAGCACCCATCCCGCCACCAGTGCCCATCTCCCACCACCAACGTCCCCGGTTCCCCTCCCCCTCCCCCCAGCCCTCCTCCATGGCAGGTTCTTTATTTCTTTCCATTTCTCTATCTTTCTTTTTCCTTCCTCTCCAGACTATGGATTACAGAACATACATTAAAGGGTTGTCATGTGTATCCTTTTGCCTCTATTTAATGCTCAGTTCTAGGTTGGCATTAGTACCCTCACAATTGTTAGCACACTGTTCCATTTTCTGTCTTACCTAGCCTCTGAAACCTACACGTTTGTGATAATTTCCACCTTTGACAGGACCTCCTGATCTATGTTTCACTTGACCTTGGATATTGGTATCATAATATGTACCTATATATTTATGTTATGCAGATAAATGCAGTCATTCTGTAACTGTCTCTCTCCTTCTGGCTAATTTCGCTCAACATAATCTTCTCCATGTCCATCCATTTGTAGGCAAATTTTATAACTTCATTTTTCCTAACAGCTGCATAGTATTCCATTGTGTAGATGTACCAAAGCTTTTTATCCAGTCATCTATTTTCGGGCACCTCGAGTTGCTTCCAGATTCTGGCTATTGTGAATAATGCTGCTATGAACATAAAAAGTAGGGATGGTGTTTCCGCTGCGTATTTTTGGTTTCCCAGAGTAGATTCCCAGGAGTGGTATGGCTGGGTCAAATGGGAGTTCAATTTCTAGTCTTTGGAGGAATGTCCATATTGTTTTCCAGAAAGGCTGTACCAGCCGGCATTCCCACCAACAATGGATGAGTGTCCCCCTTTTCCCCACACCCACGCCAGCACTTGTTGTTCTTGTTCTTTTGAATATGTGCCAGTCTCTGTGGTGTAAAGTGGTATCTCATTGTTGTTTTGATTTGCATCTCTCTGATGATTAGTGATGATGAGCATTTTTTTTAATAAGCAAGATCTGAGAGTAAAGCAAATGCCAACAACAGATGAATAGATGAAGAAACCGTGGCATGTAAACACAATGAATAGAACTGTTATAAGAAAGGACAAATTCTAATGTTTTGCTACAATTTGCATGAGGCAAATGAGTCAGGAAGTGAAGACAGATACAGAAATATCTCATTCATATATGGAACATAAAGAAACAAATCTATGGTATAGATAGTGGCCAATGAAAAGAATCTCTAAGACTCATTTAGCAGTGCTGAAGTTGTCAACTGTAGTGGAAGGGTAGAAAAAAGTACCTAGAAATAGTGGTGGAGGGATATTGATAGTATGGTGGTAGATGTGGGGTTGTAGTATAATGTTGTAATGGTAGATGTGGGGTTGTATAGCTTCAAACATTAATATTAATACTACCTTGATACTGGATAAAAATTTTGATTTAAGAATAAAGAATAAAACTAGAATTCAGTAGAATACTATGCAGCTGTAAATAATGATGAAATATGCATTCAGCTTCAAGGCAGATGGAACTAGAAGATACTATGTTAAGTGAAGAAAAACAAAAGAAGAAAGATAAGCACAGAATGATACCGCTTATATGGATTATTTAGAATAACTAGAGGATGAAGATACGAAACGGTTTAAAGGGAAGTTGACACTGGAGGCAGGATTGGTGCTGGAACACTGTATATCTAAAACCCAACTGTCAACAACTTTGTAAATTATATTGCTTCAACAAAATTTTTTTAAAATATTAATGAAAAAACCCTAGGATTCATGAATGACAGGGAGACAAATAGCAGTGAAGGGGGTTGGTGCAGAGCAATAGTACAGCAGGTAGAGCATTTGCCTTGCATGCAGCCAACCCCAGGTTCTATCCCTGGCTTCCCATATGATCCCCTGAACACCTAGTTGTACACCCAGGAGTAAATCCTCGGTGCAGAGCCAGGAGAAAGCCCTGAACACTGCCAGGTGTGGCTCCATAAGCAATCAATCAATCAACAGATAGATAAACAAACAAATTAATATAAGGGTGGAGGGAGTCAAATGCACCTTGGTAGGACATTATTGCTTTGTTGATGGGGTGTGGTATAGTCATAGTTCTTTAAAGAAGCATGAAGCTGTATTCCTAAAGAGTATACAGTCTTATAAAGTAACATTATCTCAATAAAAATAAGTTATAAAAAGTTATGAAGAGTTATGAAAAAGAAACCCTGGATCACTATTGATACTGCAGTTCCGTATCAATATAGACTGTCTACCTTCCTATGGGTATTACATGGGTTAAGCCTCTTTGTTCTTTGCTTCCAGCAAAGCACAACTACTGATTCAACCGTCTGAAAGCAGCATGCACCAATTTTTGGAAAATACTTTTCAGAGATGCTTTTCAGTCAGCATATTAACTGAAAGTCCAGCATCTTCTGGTGTCTTTTCCTTTTCAGAAAGGGCTGCACTTTCAAGAAAGTCTGAGCCATCTATCTCATAACTACACATCTTGAGTAAATTTGAACCCCGATACCAGATGCAACACATACACTCCATTCTGTAGCACCACTAGTGTTTGCTTTCTGATAAAGTGGTAAAATGCTGACTGAGATTGCTCAGAATCAAAAGGTTCAAGGGAAATAGAATCTACCATCTCATTAAAATTAATTGTTAAATATATAATACAAATGGAATTCAACATCTAAGATTATAGCACTTATAAACAATTATATGAAATCAATAGTGGCAAGTCTTTTGTTCCAGAGGATATAAATACGGGGTATGGTCAAAAACAAACTGTCAGCATTAAAGCACCGAGAGTCAAGAGTCCTGTAATTCTGCCTGAAGAACATCCAGCAGAGAAACCTCTAAGGTACTGCCTGACTGTGAAGTGAATGAATGTGTTTTAATCAAATTCAGGGTCCTCCCATTTCCCAGAATGCATTTGAATTCCAAAGGAAGGACTTAACATTGAATTCCAAAGGAAGGACTTAACAGATGAGTCATTAGCCTTCCTTGGTTCCTTCTGCCCTTGCTTGACTTAAATAATAACCACAATAACTTAATAACAAAATAATGTTAATCACATTAATAACTATGCAAGTTCACTGCTGCTGTTATTATCTCATATATCCATACACAACCCTATAATGCTTAAACAGTATTGTTATTTCCATGCTCAACATGAAAAATCAGGCTTGGAAAATAACCCTGAAACTCTGTTGACAGAACTGAGGTGAATTATAGTGGAGGTGGAATTATAGAAGGAAAATTTTGTATGGACTACGGTGGCGCAACCCTGACACTACAGTGACAAGTGTAACATGGCAACACTGTATCTTACAAAACAGTGAAATAATGTTTATCTATTTAGGCACCCCAATAGAGCCTCAGAAGAAGCCAGAGGAACCCCCCATACCATGATGGCAGACATTTTCAACACCCATCTTCCACAGCTTTTCAGAGCTCAACCCAAGAAAAAAAGGCGATCTCAAGTCTGGCCCATCA
Organism: Cryptotis parvus; assembly: GCA_021461705.1. Classification (NCBI taxonomy): domain Eukaryota; kingdom Metazoa; phylum Chordata; class Mammalia; order Eulipotyphla; family Soricidae; genus Cryptotis; species Cryptotis parvus. The sequence continues at coordinate 85,538 of JAJIBD010021127.1, forward strand.
GAATCCCATCCAGGAAAGAAGCCTATTTCACAGACACAGATGGAGTTGCTACCATCTCTCCTGGTTGCGTGTGGCTGCAAAGCGGCTGTGTGGTACATCAGTAAATGCAAAAATTAAGAGTGCCAGCATGGCAGAGCCTGGCAAGCTACCCATGTCATATTTGATATGCCAAAAACCAGTAACAATTATAGACCACATTCCCATGACCTGAACGAATGGTTTGAGGCTCTTCATGTTCCTGGAGTGAGCAGATGCCCTTGGGCTACACTAGCATACAACAAGGACAAATGGAGATGTTACTGGCATCCGCTTGACCAAATCAAACAACAGGAGGACAAGTGATACTATTTAGGCACATATCTAGGTAGACAATTCAAATAAGTGAAAAATATCTCTGCAAGTATATGAAATATCTCTGCATGTATGTGAAATGGTAAACAACTTTCCCTGAAATTCCTGTATTGTTATTGAATAATAGCTGCTTTTCTTTATATTAAATGCAGAGAAGAAACTAATTCTCAAAAACAACTTACAAACAGAGATAGTACAGGGATGAAAGCTCATGCCCTACCCTGCACATGACCAACTCTGGTTCCATCTGTGACACTGGATTAGGTCCCCTGAGCATGCCAGGAGTGAAGTGGTCGAGCAAAACCTCCCTCAAAAGATGCCTAGCTTAGGTTCCTCTTTCAAAGGCCTTGCAGGCTGAGACCCTCCTTGCTAAGATAATCAGCTGTGCCCTGGAGGACTTACCATTGATCAAGTTTGCCCAGAGTGTTGCAGGACTCCTCTAAGAGCCTCTGCATCTGCTCTGAATTGCCTCCTGCAAATCACTTCGTAGATAAGGGGGGTAGTCTAAATGTGGCAGTTTATCTGACCATGTATTCTGTACTAGCTGGTATAAACATTCTCTCATGCTACCATAATCATCGTGGGACTAGCTAGATCTTACCAGCATATTTGCCTGGCCACATTGGATCCCTAAGTAATTAGACCAGAGAGAAATGCTGTTTGCCTCCAAGCAAGCAAGCATAGCTCCCTGGTAACTCAAAGCCAACTAAAATACAAAACTACCGTGAAGTAGATGAGACTCTTGTGAAGGCTTGGAGAAATATTTAACTGGCATTAGTATTAGTCTTTGGTACAGAGACATGCCATCTCAGAAACCCTCTTCTCTACCCTATAAAGGCTTTTCCAGGCAGATCTTGGCTCAATACATTAGCATATAAAAAGACATTAGGTGAGGTGCTGGGAGAAATTACCTGAGGGCATTTGACCCTCCCCTGCCAGGGGAAGTTACATTTAGCTTATAGCTCCTCCCAGCTCTGCTAGGAGGCTTTGAATTAGTTCTGGATCCTTGTACATTTCTATAGCGTTATTTTCCTGTTTTCATCTCTAGATAGCCCAGCCCAGAATGGGCTGGGCTGGGGAGTTTGGGCGGATTTCTAGCTATAAAATAAGCTGCAAAAGAAACAAACTCTCTTCCCCCCCCCCCCTTTTTTTTTTTTGCCATTTCGGCTTCCCTTGGCGTTTGCCTCCTCTGTCCTCTCCATTCTCTGTTGGGCCTCAACACGTGGTGGCAGCCATCTTGGCCTACACCTGACTGGGGCCTAGCTGGGAACCCAGAGTCCGGAGGTTTTCCCTGCTCTTGGATTGTATATTGGAACCTGTGATAGTAAAGCCCTTTTTAAAACTGCATTGGATTCCTGAGTTTTCATCCATTTCTCGCTGGCTTCAGAGGTAGAAGGGAACTCGCTTCCCAGCACTGTCGGGGACCCCGGCGGCGCCCCCAACACAGAGTTTCTAGAAATGGCCTACGCCGAATGCTTTATTAATTTTTCCCAGTAAGATATGCATTGCATGCCTTGGCCTCAGAAATTCCTAGAATTGACCACACTTCTCCATTCCTGGGATAGGCTAAAATTATTTTATAATCAGAACATTTTATAGTTGATTCCAATTACTATATGTGTTTCTTATCCTTGTAGGAGATTGGCTTTGGGTACAGGTTTCCTGCTCACCCCTTCCAAGGACTAACTTCCAAGGATAATCTACAGAAAGCAGAAGATTTCTCCCTGAAACAACCCCAGATTTTAAAAAAAAGTGTCATCCACACTCCCCACCCAATGTCAGATGAGTCTCTCTTTTTTGGAGGTCTCTGCTGTGTCCATCTGACCTGTGGACTTTCTTTCAATAAACTGACTTTTCTCTGTCTAAATCTTGGTAAATCCCCCTACTACCTCATGGTTTGGGCCCAGCAGGGTCTGGGTTTGAGCACTCCTCCAAACCCTTCAATGAGTAATCACTGAAAACCACAGGGTGTGTCTCAAAAACAAAAAGAAACGTATAAATATCTAAATTTGATTATAAAACTGTTTGACAGATCATGATTAACTCCACAAAAAGATAAATGTCTTGATGTGAAGGCTCTTTTAGATTAAGGCCCACTGATGACTAAAAAGCAGTCAATAAAAAAAATAATCCTTTCTGAGCCAATAGCGCCCTCTTATGCTGTAAAAAAGGACATAGAATCTTGATTATTAACATCTGAACTTTTCTTCCCTAGAGCTCCTGGAAAGAGGTCCCGGATGAGGACAGACAGACAGGTAGGTGTGGGTAATTGCAGGTGACCCCGCAAATCATAGTATGAACCCAATCCTGGAACAGCTGAAAATTCAGTCAAGTTAACAGAAAGCAGGAGTTCCCTGTTGTCTGCCTTGAACAAGAAAGCGTGAGTAAAAGCCATTTGGATTTGACATGTGAAATTTTATATATGTGATATATAAAATCCGTGACTTTATGAATGAGTTCCGTCTCTAGGAAACCAGCGGGAGCCCAGAATGCACTCTGCCAACGCTCCCAGTCCACGCACCACCAAGTGTAGTGGGGCACATTCCCTTCTCCAGCTTTAGCTCCACTTTTGAAAAATTCCAAAAGGGAATTCCTCCAGGCTGCTTAGGCCTGGGTGAATTAATGGAGACTTATAATTGTGCATTTGGAAATGCACAAAACATTTGTGCATTTCCAAATGACTGCTCTAAAATGAAGTCAAGTTGTGGAAGGAGGCGACAGGGAAGGTTCTGGAAGCCCTGAAAGGAAGGAGCGCAGGCAGGGCTGAAATAAGTAGATGTTGAGGGAGGTTTGGAAGGACATTTGGGGACTTAGGGAAATATTTTTCTAAAGAATAAGAGAAAAGTTGGAGACGACCGCTGGACTAGAGCCATTACCAATTGGATCCCATGGGATGTCAAAAGATCACATGACCGCTCACCTACAAGATGGTCAGACTTCGTGAAGACCCTGAATGAACGGTTTGAGGTTCTTCATATTCCTGGAGCAAGCAGATGTCATTGAGCTACACTGGCACATGATAGGGTCAAATGGAAACGTTACTGGCGCCCGCTCGAGTAAATCAAATCCTGACGGGATGTCAGGTGATCAAGTGATCAAGTGATCAATAAGAGAAAGTGGTTTAATTAATTGAACCCAACTGCAGCAGATCACAAAACCTCTAGTCTGACAAACAATAAAAGGAGTCAGGCTAGTTTGATACTTGCTGCCTCTCACAAGTTTCCTTTGGCATTCACCAACAGTGAGTTGGAGGTTCCTGGATTTACAAAGTAGCGCTGTGTGCTACTGTGTAATACATTTTTCAATAATGAAAATTTCTCATTTATAATTTTATCCTAATGTTATGTTTGTAATTAGGATATCTTCACTATCACTATCACTATCTTCCCATTAATCATCTATTTGCTAGAGTGGGCACCAGTAACATCTCCATATGTCCTGTCTCATGCTAGTAGAACCCAAAGGCATCCGCTTGCTCTAGGAACATAAAGAGCCCTCAAACCATTATATTAGGTCACGGGAATGACTTAATATAAATGTTACTGGTATTTGGCATATCAAATAATACACGAGCAGCTAGCCAGGCTTGCCGTGTGGGTGGCATACTGTTGTAGTCACCTCTAAATAAAGCATTTATTGATGAACCGCGCAGGCGGTAGCGGCCCCGCGATCCAGGCTGTGATAGTCTGGTCTGCTGGGTGGAGTTGTGACGAGAGGGAAGTCCGGATGTGGAAAATGGCGGGCCCCATGGAGTAGGGGAGGGTGGTCTGGCTTGTTGTGAGGCTCTGCCAGGTGGCAGGCCAGGGCTAGAACCCGCCATGCCCCTGGGCACCTCATGAGCAGCTGGGCACAGGGAGAGCAAGTAGCAGCTCTGCCCCATGTCTGAGAGTCTCTGGTTCAGCATACCTGGGCCGAATTGAAAAAAAAACTGCTGCAGGGTGGGTGTCGATGATCCGGGCTGTGATAGTCTGGTCTGCTGGATGGAGTTGTGACGAGAGGGAAGTCCGGATGTGGAAAATGGTGGGCCCCATGGAGTAGGGGAGGGTGGTCTGGCTTGTTGTGAGGCTCTGCCGGGTAGCAGGCCAGGGCTAGAACCCGCCATACCTCCCGGGCACCTCATGATTGGCTGGGCACAGGGAGAGCAAGTAGCAGCTCTTGCTATTAGGATATCTTAGGTTAAATAAAATATATTGCAAAAATTTATTTCACCCACTTTTAATATTTCAATGTGGCTACCAAAACATGTAAGCTTACTTATGAAATTCATATTAAACTTCTGTTGAACGCTAGAGTTTGAGCGTCCAGATTATCTATCTCATTTTTTTTTGTTTTATATTTTGTGGGATTTTTGGCTACACTGACAGTGCTCAGGGCTGGCTCCTAGCTCTATGCTCAGGGATCACTCCTGGCATGCTTGGGGAACCATATGGGTACTGAGAATTGAACTTGGGTTTGCCACACGCAAGTCAAATGCCCTACCAGCTGCCTGGCTTTACTATCACTCTGGTCCCCAGGTTGACCTCATTCTTGATCCTGGCACTGCCTGTGTTCCTCTTATCAACTGTCTGCCATAATCCCTAAGCACAGAACCAGGAGTAAACACTGAGCATAAAGTAAAATTAAACAAAACAAAAAGAATTAAAGGCAGATTAGTCATTTTCTGTAGCATACAAGTTCAGTTCTTCTGAAAGTTCATGCTGTGGTCAGATTAAAGATATTTCCAGATGACGAATATTTACCTCCCAACAAAATAAACCAGAGTAAAATTCTTCAGAGCTCAGATTCTCAAGGTGCCTTTTATCTATTCCCGTCCAAAAATTCAATGATAGAAAACACAATTATAAAATATTATTGAAAGGATATGTAATCTCTTCACTCCCCTAAGAATTCCAGTCCTCCACAACATTGTCAGGGCCCCAGAAATCTAAATACAGTCATGAACTATCTTAATCGAGGGTCCCATACAATGCCTCCAAGCATACATTTTTATACTATACTCTTAATATTCATTAAAATTTTTTCAAGAAAATGAAAAGCATAAAATTCACAGTTACATTGTTGCAAAAACATTAAAGTTCTAGTTTGTGTCATATACATTCTAGTTACTCTTGTAAATCCAAAGTGGGCAACTTCTCTTAATTTTCAGTTTAAAGGCAAGTTTATAATGATCTGCATTTTCTCTTCAATGAAGAATGATTATGTAGCTCATTGTTGGATATTGAGGTAAAATCTGCACACAGACAATCCTGTGTCCCAGGGAGATTTACCAAAGTTAGAAACAAAACACTGAAGAAGGGCTGGTAATCCCAGTACTTGAGCCCCAGTGCGACCACAGTAGGTAGTTGGGTCCTATCACTGAATCCAAATCTGTGTTGCTATAAGCATGGGCTGAGATTCATTTGGAACGAACCCCAACCGCAGAGCACCACTTGGGAGTCCCCTTCAAAAAAATTAAAAAAAATAAAAAAGCAAATTATTAGTTGGGGCAGACAGATAGTGCAGCAGATAAGGTGCTTGCCTTATATGCAGCTGATCTGGTTTTCAATCTCAGGCTCCACATAAGTTCCCTGTGTAACCCCAGCACCACCAAGAGGGGTGCATAGAGCCAAGAGTGACCCAGAGCACCCAGGGTGTAAGCCCAAAGCAACAATTTTAAAAAGGGAATGCTCAGCAACCTAAGGAAAATGTTTAGGCAAGAGAAAAAGAGGTTATTCTCTATATAGAGAAAGAAAGAAAAGAAAAAAGAAAAGAGAAAAGGAAAGGAAAGAAAAGAAAAGAAAAGTAGAGAAAAGGAAAGAAAAGAAAAGAAAAGAAAAGAAAAGAAAAGAAAAAAAGAAAGAAGGAAGGGAGGGAGGAAGTGAGGAAGGGAGGGAGGGAGGGAGGAAGGAAGGAAGGAAGGGAGAGAGGGAGGGAGGGAGGAAGGAAGGAAGGGAGGGAGGGAGGAAGGAAGGAAGGAAGGGAGGGAGGGGGAGGGAGAGAGGAAGGGAGGGAGGGAGCGAGGGATGGAGGAAGGGAGGGAGGGAGGGACGGAAGAAGGGAGGAAGGAAGGAAGGAAGGAAGGAAGGAAGGAAGGAAGGAAGGAAGGAAGGAAGGAAGGAAGGGAGGGAGGGAGGGAGGGAGTGAGGAAGGAAGGAAGGAAAGAAGGAAGGGAGGAAGGGAGGGAGGGAGGAAGGAAGGAAGGAAGGAAGGAAGGAAGGAAGGAAGGAAGGAAGGAAGGAAGGAAGGAAGGAAGGGAGGGAGGGAGGAAGGGAGGGAGGGAGGGGGAGGGAGGGGGAAGGAGGGGGAGGAAGGAAGGAAGGAAGGAAGGAAGGAAGGAAGGAAGGAAGGAAGGAAGGAAGGAAGGAAGGAAGGAAGGAAGGAAGGAAGGAAGGAAGGGAGGGAGGGAGGGAGGGAAGGAGGGGGAGGAAGGAGGGGGAGGGAGGAAGGAAGGAAGGGAGGGAGGGAGGAGGGAAGGGAGGGAGGAAGGAAGGAAGGAAGGAAGGAAGGAAGGAAGGAAGGAACGAAGGAAGGAAGGAAGGAAGGAAGGAAGGAAGGAAGGGAGGGGGGGAAGGGAGGGAGGGAGGGAAGGAGGGAGGAAGGAAGGAAGGAAGGAAGGGAGGGAGGGAGGGAGGGAGGAAGGAAGGAAGGAAGGAAGGGAGGGAGGGAGGGGAGGAAGGAAGGGAGGGAGGGAGGGAAGGAGGGAGGAAGGAAGGAAGGAAGGAAGGAAGGAAGGAAGGAAGGAAGGAAGGAAGGAAGGAAGGGAGGGAGGGAGGGAGGGAGGGAAGGAGGGAGGGAGGGAGGGAGGGAGGGAGGGAGGAAGGAAGGAAGGAAGGAAGGAAGGAAGGAAGGAAGGAAGGAAGGAAGGAAGGAAGGAAGGAAGGAAGGAAGGAAGGAAGGAAGGAAGGAAGGAAGGAAGGAAGGAAGGAAGGAAGGAAGGAAGGAAGGAAGGAAGGAAGATGAAGGGAGAGAGAAAAGAAAGCTTGCAAAGTATGAAGTGTAAAAGTGATTGATGCAGGGCTAGTGAGAGCAGCTCTCTGTGTCCATCTATTTCTCCCAGATTCTTCAATATTGTCTTTTTTCTTTTTATTTTTTTATACCACCGTGAGATATACAATTACAAAGATGTACATGATTGGGTTTCAGTCACAGTGTTCCAGCACCCATCTCTCCACCAGTGCCCATTTCCCACCACCAACTTCCCCTGATTCCCTACCCCTCTGCCAGCCTGCCTCTATGGCAGGACCTCTTCTCTCTCACTCGCCGCTTCTCTCTCTAGCTCTCTCCCCCTTCTCCCTCTCCCTCTCTCTCTCTCTCCCTCTCTTCTTTCACACATTGTGGCTTGGCCTACAGACACTTAGGGTTTGATCTTGTAAATCTCTTTGTGTATATTCAATGCTGAGTTCTAGTCTGGGTTACCATTTCCCACAATTAGTAGAACCCTGGTATATATTTATATCCCATTAATGAATGCAGTCATTCTATATCTGTCCTCTGACTAATTTCACTCTGTGGAATAATCTACACGTTCATCCATTTGCAGGTAAATTTCATGATTTCGTCTTTTCTGACAGCTGCATAGTATTCCATTGTGTAGATGTACCAAAGTTTCTTTATCCAGTTCTGTTATCAGGCATTTTGGTAGTTTCCAGATTCTGGCTATCATTAATAGAGCTGCGATGAAGATAGATGTGCAGATAGTTAATCAATATGGACCTGGGCTTTTGTGTTTGGACAGACTTTTGATTACTGATTCCATCTCTTCGACGATGATAGGCTTGTTCAGATATTCTAGATCTTCTTGTTGCAGCCTTGGGAGGCTATAGGAATTTAGTACTTTGTCCATTTCTTCTAGATTCTCTTGTTTCATGGCACACAGACTCTCAAAGTAATCTCTGATGATTTTTTGAATTTCTGTGGTTTCTGTTGTGATGTCCCCCCTTTTCATTTCTGATTCTATTTATTTGGGTTCTCTCTTTCTCTTCCCCCCCGAGTCTTGCAAGCGGTTTGTCAATCTTGTTTATTTTTGCAAAGAACTAGCACTTGGTTTTGTTGATCCTTAGTATTGTTTTTGAGATTCCAGCTCATTGATTTCCACTCTGTTTTATCACTTCTTTCCTCCTGCCTGGTTTGGGCTTCTTTTGCTTGTTGCTTTCTAAGATCTTAAATGTGAATTCAGACTGTTTATGATAGCCCTTTCTTCTTTTCTGATGAATGCTTGAAGAGCTATGAATTTTCCTCTTAACACTTCTTTCACTGAATCCCACAAGTTCTCTTAGTTTGTGTCTTCAGTCTATTTGTTTCCAGGAATTTTTGGATTTCCTTTATGATTTCTTTTATGACCTGCAGGTTGTTCAGCAGTGAGTTGTTTAGTTTCCAGGTGCTTGGTATGACTCTCCATTTTTGTGGGTGATTATCTTTATTTTCAGTGCATCATTATCTGAAAAAATAGTCAACACAATTTCTATCTTCTTGATTTTATGGCTGTATGTTTTGTGGCTCATCGTGGTGATCTATCTTGGAGTAGTTCCATGTGCACTGGAGAAAAATGTGTATCCAGCTTTTTGGGGATAAAATGCCCTGTATATATCTACTAGCCCTCTTTCTTCCATTTCTTCCTTTAGGACCAGTAGTTCCTTGGTGAGTTGCAGTCTTGTCGATCTATCAAGTGTTGAATAGAGCAGTGTTGAAGTCTGCTAGTACAACCGTGTTGCTGTCAATGTCTTCTTTGTAGTCTATTAGCAGTTGTTTTAGGTATTTCGCTGACCCCTCGTTGAGTGCATATATGTTTAGGAATGTAATTTCTTCCCTGATATACGTATCCCTTGATTTTTAAGAAGTGACCTTCACTGTCCCTTCTGGCCTTTTTCAGCCTGGAAGTATATGTTGTTGGATACTAGTATGGTCACCCTGGCATTTTGGAGGGGTTGTTTGAGGGAAGGATGTTTTCCAGCCTTTAACTTTGAGCCTGTCTTTGCTCTGATTGTTCATGTTAATGAGATGTTAATGAGAGATTTCTGTCGGTTAGGGGCAAGAGATAAGACCTAGCAGATGAGACATATCTACGTTAATTTTTTAATAATCCTCTGCTGAATGGACAGCACTTTAATTTTGGCAGCTGACAGTTTACACAATGACCCCAATTTCTTATATACCCAACAACATCAAACAGCAACACAAGCTAGAGTTAAGAGTACACAGTTTTACACTACAAAGGCATTCCATATGATTAGCATAAGGGTGGCAGACAATTAGAAGGGAGACAAGCAGATGGGAGCCAAGTGGCATGGGGTGCTCTCAAGGCAAGGTGAGAAACGGAAAAGAGAAGGTGTGACAGGTTGCAAAATTAACCTAACTGACTAATTTTGGCAAGATGGCAAGATCTTATCTGGTTCTGCTTTTAGAGAGACAGAACACAGGAAAAACCTGTTGCTGTCTGCATCCCAGGCAGCGCCCATTAGACTCCATCTTAGACTAGCTACAGCCAACAAGGAGATGTGATGCAGGGGAAATGACCCAAGACAGCAGGATCCATGGTTCTGCTTCATGGAGGCAGTGTTGCCAGGGAAGCCCACATCTTATCTTCCTTGGGAAACAGCCTACCAGGAAAGCCTGTGTACCTGTCACAGGCAGAATCCATCAGACCTTAGCATATCCTTTGATCTGCTTTCCACCAGAAGTTCAGATGTGGTTCTTCAAGGCAGCAGAATGTTGGGTTCACTAGTTTGATCCATTTTGCCACTCTGTGTGTCTTAACTGGTGCATTTAGACCATTGACATTGAGAGAGATTATTGTCATGGAATTTTGTGCCATTTTTCTGTATAAGTTTGTTGTTCTTTCGGCTTTGTCTCATCTTAGAGTAGCTCTTTCAGCCCTTTTTAAGGGTAGTTTTGAGTCTGCAAAGTTCCTGAGCTGTTGTTTATCCAAGAAGCTGTGTATCTGTCCTTCAAATATGAATGAGAGTTTAGCTGGGTAAAGAATTCTTGATGAGGATTCATTTAGTTCTTTCACTATATCCCACCACTGTCTTCAGGCTTGGAGAGTCTCTTTTGATAGGTCTGCTGAAAGTTTAATGGAGGGTCCTTTGCATAAAATTTCCTTCTTTGATCTTGCCACTTAAATAATTTTATCTCTGTCTATGGCATGCATTATTCTGACTAGGATATGTCCTGGAATCTTTTTATTGGCTTTGCCCTTCTTTGAGATGGATTTCTGCATCCTTTAACTCTGGGAATTTTTCTGCAAGGAATCTTTTTTATTAAAACACCATGATTTGCAAATTAAAAAACATTTTAATATTAGAAAGATCCATAATTCAACACCACTCCCACTACCAGTGTGTTCCAACCACCAAAGACCCTCATTTCTCACCCACCCCCAATTCTCATTCCTGCTCCCTCAGCTGGCACTAATTATATTGACCATTAAAGCAATACATGGAAATGGTATTGATAAATCCATTTCCCCCTCTGGTTTGTTATGGGTGATTTGGCCAATTTCTGTTCTTGAATTTACTTTCTGAGTTTCTAGAACATGGTTGGTTTCTACTTGTTTGAAATATTGCGTGGCCACTTCATGGCCACATGCCTCAGAGAGAGCCAGTGGCAGCTCTGGTCCGTGCATCTATGTCTCTGCATCATGACTGATAGCCCTGAAGCAGTTCATGGGAGGGTCCACCAGTCTTCCCACTCAGGAAGAGGTGATGGAAAAGGGGCCCAGCTCCATCACCACGGAAGCCCAGTAATGTTAGCTACTGACACCCGCATTCCTGGGCTTGAAATTGGCTGCTCTCTTGGGTGGGGCTCTTCTTCAAGGATTTTTGATCTGTACTATTTCCCTTTGGGTTGCCTTCCTGTCTCTGGGACTCTGATGATTTTTATGTTGTTCCTCTTGAATTCATCCCAATGTTCTATGTTTCACTGCTGATCCATTTTTTTTTAATTTGCTGCATTTCCCTGAGTGCTTTCGGCAGCTCATCCTCATTCTTTCTGATTCTGTCTTTCCCTGCTGTCATCCTACTGTTAAGAGCACCCGTTGCATTTTTCATTTTATCTACTGCGTTTTTTATTGATATTTCTGTTTATAATGTTCTCATTTCTACTCTCATTTCCTCCTGTATTTTATTGACTGTACTTTCCATTGCTTCATTTATGTCCTCCTGTATTTTACTGGACATCCATTCCACTTTGTTATTGAGCTCATTAAACATTCTCACCATTTCTTCTCTGAATTCTCTGTCAGAGAGATTATGTGTGTGTATTCCTTTCTGAGTCTTCAGGGTTGCTTTTTTAATCCACTCTTCGAGGTGGGGATCTGCATTGTTTCCCCATAGTGCTGTTATAGTCTGGGGTGGATCCTTCTGGGGTACTAGTTCTTCCCACCTGTAAGGTAGGACTCTGGAGATGCTCAGCATATGGTGTTCTCCTCTTCCCTCTTCGAGGTTGTTACCTTCCTCTTAGTATTGAATTTCCTGCTTTTTTGTAGGTTTCACTTGGTACGAGTAATAATTCTTATGTTCACCATAAGTTTGTTGTGCTTTAGAATTATGTTGTAAGCCCCAGGCCTCGGCAGAAGGTGGAACTACAACCCCCCAGAAGTCCAAGCAGAAGCGGAAGTAAAGGGACATTTGGAACTCTCACACCGGCCTGTGTCTGCCTCAGGTATTCCCCCTGGGTTGTATGGCTGGCGGGTTGGCAGCCGCTCATGCAGCCACTTATTAATACAAATACTAGGAAATTCAACACCAAGGGAAGGTAATACCCTCAAGAAAAAAAGAAACAGTACACTAGAGGAATCTATCCCTGAGCACCGCAACACCATGGGCAAACAACGCAGATCCCGAAGTTCAAAGAACAGATGAAGGAATCAACCCTGAAGACTCAAAAAAGAATGCAGATATGCATGATCTCTCTGACAATGAATTTAGATAAGAAATTGGTAGGATGCTTAAGGAGCTCAATGAAAAAATGGAGCAGATGTCCAATAAAATACAGGAGAACATAAACGAAGCAGTTGAAAGGGCAGTCAATAAATTACGGGAAGAAATGAGAGCAGAAATGAGAACCATGCAAATAGAAATATCATCGCTTAAAAACTTAGTAGATGAAATGAAAAACACAATAGGGGCTCTCAACAGTAGGATGACAGCAGCGGAAGAGAGAATCAGTGAGACTGAAGATGAGCTGCAAAAGACTCAGAGAACTACGTAAGATGGAAAAAGATGGGAAAATGGATCAGCAACAGAACAGAGAACAATGGGATGAAGCAAGGTGGAACAACATAAGAATTATCGAAGTCCCGAGGGACAGGAAAGTAACCCCAAGGAAATTAAAACAGTTAAAAACATCCAGGCTGAAAAGTTCCCGAGTTAAAGGATGAAGGCATCCAGATCTAAGAAGCTCGATGCGTACCAGCAAGAAGAGACCCCAATATGGGGCCGGAGCGATAGCCCAGCAGGTAGGGTGTTTGCCTTGCATGCGGCCCGCCTGTGCCGGCCAGGGTTCGATCCCTGGCATCCCATATGGTCCCCTGAGCACCGCCAGGAGTAATTCCTGAGTGCAGAGCCAGGAGTAACCCCTGAGCATCGCCGGGTGTGACCCAAAAAACAAAAAAAAAAAAAAAAGAAGAGACCCCAATAGAAAGACCCCAAGACACATCCTAGTCAAAGTAATGGATGCCATAGACAGAGACATAATTCTTCAGGCAGCAAGATCAAAGAAGGAAATTGTATACAAAGGAGCAACCATTCGACTTTCAGCAGACTTCTCAGAAGATACCCTCCAAGCCCGAAGGCAGTGGTGGGATATAGTAAAAAAACTTAATGAAATGAATGCCTCAGCAAGAATTCTTTATCCAGCTAAACTCTCACTCAGATATGAAGGACAGATATACAACTTCTTGGATAAACAACAGCTTAGGAACTTTGTAAAATCAAAACCAACCTTAAAAGAAGGACTGAAAGATCTACTATAAGACCAGACATAACCCAAAAGAACAACCAACCTATACAGAAAGATGGAACAAAATCCCATGACAATAATCTCTCTCAATGTCAACGGTCTAAATGCACCAGTTAAGAGACACAGACTGGCAAAATGGATCAAAAAATTGAATCCGACATTCTGCTGCCTTCAAGAAACACACCTGAACAATCGGAGCAAAGACAGGCTCAAAATAAAAGGCTGGAAAACAATCCTTCACTCAAACAACCCATCCAAAAGGGCTGGGGTAGCCATACTGGTATCCGACAACATAGACTTCAGGCTAAAGAAGGTCAGAAGGGACAATGAAGGTCACTTCTTAATAGTCAAGGGCTGCATATATCAGGAAGAAATCACGCTATTAAACATATATGCACCCAACGAGGGGCCAGCAAAATACCTAAAACAACTAGTAATAGACTTCAAAGAAGACATTGACAGCAAGACAATTGTAGTTGGAGACTTCAAAACTGCTCTATCAACCCTGGATAGATCAACAAGATTGAAACTTACCAAGGAAATACTGGCCCTAAAAGAGGAGATGGAAGAAAGAGGGCTGGTAGACATATACAGGACATTTCATCCCCAAAAAGCTGAATACACTTTCTTCTCCAGTGCACATGGAACATACTCCAAAATAGATCACATGCTGAGCCATAAATCATACCTCCATAAAATCAAGAAGATAGAAATTGTGCCAACTATTTTTTCAGACCATGATGCACTGAAAATAGAAGTTAATTGTACACAAAAACGGGAGACCAATACCAAGTACCTGGAAACTAAACAGCTCACTGCTGAACAACCAGCAAGTCATAAAAGAAATCAAAGAGGAAATCCAAAGATTCCTTGAAACAAATGAGACTGAAGACACGAATTACCAGAACTTGTGGGATACAGCAAAAGCAGTGTTAAGAGGCAAGTTCATAGCTCTTCAGGCATTCATCAGAAAAGAAGAAAAGGCCATCATAAACAGTCTGACTTCACAACTTAAGATCTTAGAGAGTGATCAACAAAAGGAGCCCAACCCAAGCAGAAAGAAATAAATAATAAAACTTAGAGCAGAAATCAATGAGATGGAATGTCAAAAAACAATCCAGAAGATCAACGAAACCAAAAGCTGGTTCTTTGAAAAAATAAACAAGATTGACAAACCACTTGCAAGACTTGTAAGAAAAGGAAAAGAGAGAACCCAAATAAATAGAATCAGAAATGAAAACGGAGACATCACAACTGAAAACACAGAAATTCAAAAGATCATCAGAGATTATTATGAGAGCCTGTACGCCACAAAACAAGAGAACCTAGAAGAAATGGACAAGTTCCTGAATTCCTATAGCCTCCCAAGTCTGCAACAAGAAGATTTGGAATACCTATCTTGAGGAGGTGGAATCAGTAATCAAAAGTCTCCCTAAACACAAAAGCCCAGGTCCAGATGGATTCACCAGTGAATTCTACAAAACCTTTAAAGAGGACCTACTCCCAATTCTTTTTAAGCTCTTCCGGCAAATTGAAGAAACAGAAACACTCCCAAATACCTTTTACAAGGCACATATCACCCTGATACCCAAAGCAGACAGAGATGTCACAAAAAAAGGAAAACTACAGATCAATCTCCCTGATGAATACAGATGCTAAGATCTTCAACAAAATACTAGTAAATAGAATCCAAAGAGTCATCAAAAAGATTATACACCATGATCAAGTGGGATTCATCCCGGGAATGCAAGGATGGTTCAACATCCGCAAGTCAATCAACATAATACATCATATCAACATCCGCAAGTCAATCAACATAATACACATATCAACAAAAAGAAAAATAAAAACCATATGATCATATCGATAGATGCAGAGAAGGTATTTGACAAGATTCAACACCCGTTCATGATAAAAGCTCTCCGTAAAATGGGGATTGAAGGAACCTTCCTCAAGATAATCCAGGCCATCTACTACAAGCCCACAGCGAGCATCATTCTCAATGGGGGAAAAACTGAAAGCCTTCCCCTTAAGATCAGGGACAAGACAAGGCTGCCCACTCTCACCACTTCTATTCAATATAGTACTGGAAGTACTTGCCATAGCAATCACGGAAGAAAAAAGACATTAAGGGCATCCAGATAGGAAGGGAATAAGCCAAGTTATCACTATTTGCAGATGACATGATATTATACCTGGAAAACCCAAAACTCTCTACCAAGAGGCTCCTAGAAATAATACATTCCTATAGCAGAGTAGCAGGGTACAAAATCAATACCCAAAAAGTCAATGGCCTTCCTATATGCAAGCAGCGAAAGAGAAGAAAGGGACATTAAAGAAACTATCCCATTTACAATTGCGCCTCAGAAAATCAAATACCTAGGAATCAGTTTGACAAAGAATGTAAAGGATTTCTACAAAGAAAACTACAAAACGTTACTTCAGGAAACAAAAGAATACCTGAGGAAATGGAGACACATTCCTTGCTCATGGATTGGAAGGATTAACATTATCAAAATGGTAATCCTCCCTAGAGCTTTATACAGATTCAATGCGGTCCCTATAAAGATACCCATGATGTTCTTCAAAGAAATTGAACAAACACTCCTGAAATTTGTATGGAATAATAAACCCCATGAATAGCAAAAGCAATTTTTGGGGGAAAAGAAGATGGGAGGTATCACTTTCCCCAACTACAAGCTCTACTACAGAGCAGCTGTAATTAAGACAGTGTGGTATTGTTATAGAGACAGACCCGTAGACCTATGGAATAGAACTGAATATTCTGATACACACTCTCAAATATACAACCACTTAATCTTCAATAAAGGAGCAAAAAATATTAAGTGGAGCAAAGAAAGCCTCTTCAACAAATGGTGCTGGGAAAACTGGGCAGCTACGTGTAAAAAAATGAACTTAGACCTCCTTCTAACGCCATGCACAAAAGTCATATCAAAATGGATTATAGACCTCAACATCAGACATGAATCTATAAGGTACATCGAAGAAAACATAGGAGAAACGCTCTATGACATCGAAACTAAAAGTATCTTTAAAGACGACACACCACTGACCAAGAAAATGGAAGCAAAGATAAACAAATGGAATTATATAAAATTGAAAAGCTTCTGAACCTCAAAAGAAACGGTGACCAAGATACAAAGACAATCCACAGAGTGGGAAAGGATATACACCCAATACCCATCTGACAAGGGGTTAATATCCAGGATATATCAGGCACTGGTAGCACTTCACAAGAAAAAAACAGCCAACCCCATCAAAAAATGGGGAGAAGAAATGAACAGAAGCTTCCAAAAAAGAAGAAATTCGAATGGCCAAAAGGCATATGAAAACAGTGCTCTTCATCTTTAATCATCAGGGAGATGCAAATCAAAACAACAATGAGGTACCATCTCACACCACAGAGACTGGAACACATCCAAAACAGCAAGAACAACCAGTGCTGGCGTGGATGTGGGGAAAAAAGGGACTCTCATCCACTGTTGGTGGGAGTGCTGACTGGTCCAGCCCTTTTGGAAAACAATTTGGGCATTCTTCCGAAAACTAGACATTGAGCTCCCATTTGATCCAGCAATAGCACTCCTGGGAATATACCCGAGAGACCGAAAAACACATAGCAGAAACACTATCTGTACTTCTTTATTCATCTCTGCGCTATTCACTATAGCTAGAATCTGGAAACAACCTAAATGCCCGAGAACAGAGGACTGGCTAAAGAAATTGTGGTTCATTTACACTATGGAATACTATGCAGCTGCCAGAAAAGATGAAATTATGAAATTTACCTGCAAATGGATGGACATGGAGACTATCATACTGAGTGAAATTAGTCAGAAGGAAAAGGACAGATATAGAATGACTGCATTCATTAATAGGATATAAATAGATACCACTGTTTTACTAAATATGGGAAATGGTAATGGCAGATTAAAACTGACCATTGAATATACACAAAGACACTTAATTGATAAACTCTAAATATCTGCAGGGCTAGCCACAATGTGTAAAACAAGAGGGAGAGAGATGCAGAGACAGAGAGAGAAAGAGAGGAAACAGGGCTACCTGCTGTTGAGGCAGCCTGGGGGTGTGTGGGAGGGGGTGGGGTACATTGGTGGTGGAAATGGGGCACTGGTGGAGGGATGGGTGCTGGAATACTGTATTACCAAGAACCAATTGTGAACACCTTTGTAATTGTATGTCTCACGGTGGTATAATAAAAAAATTTTTAAAAAATAAAAAAAATAGAATTATGTTGTATTATAATTGTGGGTTGAGTATTTAGACTTCCATTGAGAGCCATTGATAAAATAGTCCAAGATGTTAGTTTAATGCAATGTGGAGGGAATATTATAGCCACCCACCAGCCAGACACACCCCCAGGGAGGTTACCTGAGGTGGAGTCATCCTGGCATGCCCAACTTCAAAGTGTCCTTTTTATATTCTCTGAGACTCAGAATTCTGGGAGTTGCTATTTCTATTTCTTTCCCTAATACATGGGTTCAGTCCGTACTGATGGCTCCAGGGCTGCCTGAGACCCACTGCAATTCCCACTTGCCCCCCCGCCAGCCACGCCTCCAGGGAGGTTATCTGAGGGGGAGGCGTTCTGAGATTCTTCAATATTTTCAAGACTAAAAATATTAAGTAATAAAGATGCTCATATTCAGAGTTAGAAACAAAATATATTAATAAACAGAAGAGAAAGAAACTCAGGTGAGTGAGGGAAGTGTGGGGGGGACTTAGTATAGAACTAAGCTAAGTAAGGCTCATTTATTTTTAGGGGATTTTATAGGGAAATTGGTCTTGTGTTTCTTATCAAAGTGTCAGAGGATACCTATTTGTCTTGTTAATTTAGAGCCTAATTGTGTTGCTAAAATAAAATTAACATCTTTTATACCTACTCAGGCTGATGGGAACTGTCTATTTTAAATCCTTTAAGAGTCTATGCTTCACTATATGACAAAGTATTGCCATGATCTCTTTGTCTCTTGTGAATCCAACATCTGGGTTAGAATTTATGGTCTTGGGAAATTGTAAATTTCTCCGTCTCAAAAAAGAGCCAGGAATTTGCAAGAATAGTTAAACTATAGGATGAAAACAGCTAAGATGAAGCTCTTTGTAGCATCTGGCAAAGTGAAACTGAGGCTTTCTCTTCAGCACTAAGAGAAAAATCTGTAGCAATGCAAGCTTTCATTTAAAAGAAATATTTATTAGATGGTAGATAATACAGTGACTAGTGCATTTTTCTTGCTCACAGCTGACCTGAGTTTGAGCACTGGCACCCCATAAGTTCCCCCAAACAGAGTCAGGAGTGATCCCTGAGCACAGAGCTAGGGAGTAAGCCCTAAGTTCCACCAAGAGTGGCCCCCTAAACCCCTCCCCATGAAAGGGAAATTTCAATATGTAAATATTTTCTGAATACACAATATAACATAGATATATACACATAAGTGTATGTTTGCCCAGGAAATAAAAAGCAGGAAAAATTTAATTTAACCAATATTAAATGCAAGACATCTTCACAGAAAATTATAATATATAGACATATATATACACATATATATTTGAGGAACATTTCTTTTTTTTGCTTTTTGGGTCACACCCGGCGATGCTCAGGGGTTACTCCTGGTTCTGCACTCAGGAATTACTCCTGGCGGTGCTCGGGGGACCATATGGGATGCCGGGGATCGAACCCGGGCCGGCACAGGCCAGCCGCAAGGCAAACGCCCTACCCGCTGGGCTATCGCTCCGCCCCTATATTTGAGGAACATTTTAAAAAGATCTAAATAACTACTCATTTTATTTTCATGACATCAATATTTTTTCTTTTTGCCTGTTTATTTGTTTGGACTTTTGCCCTGGGTTCCATATGAGGTTCCAGGAATGAATCAGGGTTTGTTATGTGAAATGTTAAGTACCCCTGTACTATCTCTACAGCCTGAGAAAATCAGTTCTGTTAAGATATCTGTTCTCCCCTA
The DNA here is from genome assembly GCA_021461705.1 of Cryptotis parvus. Classification (NCBI taxonomy): domain Eukaryota; kingdom Metazoa; phylum Chordata; class Mammalia; order Eulipotyphla; family Soricidae; genus Cryptotis; species Cryptotis parvus. The sequence continues at coordinate 104,821 of JAJIBD010021127.1, forward strand.
GTGTGCAGAATTCAAGTCTGAAATGTACCAGCCAGCTAGCTAGAGACCAGGGGAGAGATGAGGTTTCAGTGAGAGTCCCAGGAAGTTCTCTGTCAGCTTCCTCTTCTCCAGAGGTCGTCAGGTTTTTCTCTTATGACCTTTAACTATAAAGGAATGACTCATGAGTGCACATGCACACACATACACACACTATCTTAGGAAGGTGGTGCAATGTGGGAAGTCCACTGATTTATATGTTAATCCCATCTTTAACAATATTCACAGAATAATTATTGATTTAACAAATATCTGGAGGTAGTGGCCTAAGCAAATAGTCATAAGATTAATAGCCATACAAAAACTACTATAAATTTAAACATCAAAGTAAAACAAATGAGCCTCCCAGGATGAAACAACAGAAAATCTCTGGGATCTTGTAGTAGAAAGAAATTTTGAGAAGACAATATTTTTTTAAACAATAGTATCCATTAATTATATTCTCAGGTGGTTTCATTAGATTTCCTCAATATTTTGGGGAAAACTTTTCAACTTTCAGAGAAATTGAAAGGACTGAACAATACAATCCTATGTATCTACACACCAGCTTACCTAGATTCTATAGTGACATCTTACTATCTTAAGACAATGAGTTCTCTTTTGTGTGGGGATGAGAGTCCCAAGCAGTACTCAACCAAGAGAGCAATTCAATATGAGGGTCTCATGATGCTCTGCCAGGGAATATGAGGGTCACCCCTGTGGCATGCAGGGCTACACCTGGTGATGCTTGGGAGGAGAGTGGGGCATGTCGGCTGGGGATAAACCTGGAGTAGGGCCCATGCTATCCTGTGCAGTGCCCTATCCTGATAACTAATGCTTGAACTTGCTGTTCTACTGGGTGTTTTGCCGGCCCACTGATCCATGGTTGCCAGAAAAAAGAACAGTGCCAGCTGATGCTCTTGAACAGCCTCACCCCTGTGTCTTGTTTCTGTCTTTTTGTGCCAAGGGTGATTGGGCCACTGTCTGTCACTACCAGCAGGATACCCAGAGCTCTTCACATAGCAACTGGGATCCCAAACAACAAGAATTTATGTAAGTTTTTGAAGCCTAGGTTTTGAAAATTTGTGTAACATATATAGTTCATAAAATTATTTATGGTAGATGCTATTCACATTAAAGTCAACCTAGATTTAGGTGGACAAGAGGAACATAAATTTTATCTCTTAATGGAGGGCACTATCTTTGACTACTACATTCAACTGTTCGATGACTTATGCTCCAAAGGGGTAATTCTCTAGAGTACTAGTCTCATACTTCTCCTTCAGCTTATTCCTTGACTACTTCCCAAACCCTAACCAACAGCATGTTCCATGCCAAATCCCAATTCTCCTTCCAATGTGTCGTGATAAACTTCCATTATATGTTATAAACTAAATTGTGCGTGGATACAGAATTCAACCTAGGTTGTGTCAAACTTACAGACCTATTGTCTTAACTGTTCAACAGCTTTTGTAAAATATTTTCATAGTTTTAAAATAAATACAATAAAATATCTACATTTACCATGTATAGTCAAAACACTTTTAAAACTTTAGTGTATGCAACCACACCTGGTAATAATTTTTAAAATCTCCTGAGCAGTTATTAATTTGAAGAGACAATTCTCAGAGATGAGTCACTGCCATAGCCCTTGAGGATTAATAATAACAAAATATGTTAGAAGTTAAAAAAGGGAATCTGGGAAGAGGGTGAAAAAGAGAAGACAAGGGGCATTTCAGCCCTCCTAAGGGTATTTTAACTATCTTCTTTGCCTCTAGTCAATATTATTTACTGTCTTTATTGAGTCATAGTTAGAACCCATAGTTTCCCAATCTGCCCTGGGAAACAAAGTGAAAGATAAGGAAATTCCTTATAGTGTAGATTGGTTGACATAGTTATAGCGTTATAGACTTTTTAAATTTTTTCACTGGGATAGTAAAAAGGCTAGGAAAACACTTGTAAAAACATTATTTAAGCATGTGGAAGAATAACAGGAAGTTAGTCTAAATCGGTCTAGTTGGTACCTATGATTCACCAGGATTCCACCAGTCATTACCAAGAAAACATCATCCCTAATAAGAACCATCTGCCAGAGTCCAGTCTTCTGAGGAACCAGTGTTCTCTGTGTGATTTGAGTATCTCTCAGCATCCGCGACAAGAATCTTGGAATGTCAGATCAGATAAAACCTTGGGGTGTTTGATCAAAGACATCCCTCAATATCTTTGAAGTAGCCTCAGGATTTCCTCTTTCAGATGAAACAATGCACAGTATTCTTTCAGTCTATCTGATGGGGTGAGTGGACCAAGCCACTAGTCACTAGAAGGTTAATTTTATCCACCATACAATTGACTCCTTTAAACTTCTTACTTATATCACAACTTCTTCACTCATTCATCTGTTGTCTACCTCTGGGGTAGTTTCCATGTTCTGGCTATTATACTAAGCACTACAATGAATATACTATCCATGTATCCTTTCAAAGCAATATTTTTTGTGTTTGAGAGGTAGGTGCCAGGTAGACTTTTTCTGTGACATGTGGAAACTCTTTTCTATAGAAGCTGAACAAATTAAACAAGAAGAAAATTCAAACACATTCCAATTAGAAAAGAAGTTAAACTATCACTGTTTTCCTGTGACATAATACACTTATGAAAGATCCTAAATGCTACACTAAAAACTCTGAAAAACAATAAACTGATGCAGCAGAGTAGCAGGCTCCAAAATAAATACACTAAAAATTTGTTGCACTTCTATATGCAAAAAGGGAACTATAGAAGAGAAAAAAAATTAAAAGACAATTCATGTAAGATAGTGGTCAAAACGATAGTACAGCAGGGAGGGTATTTGCCTTGCAAGCAGTCAACCCTGGTTCAATCCCCAGCATTCCATATGGTCTCCCAAACATCACCAGGAATAATTCCTGAGTACAGAGCCAGGAGAAACCTCTGAGTGTAACCGCGTATAACCCAAAAAGGCAAAAAAAAAAAAATGGTTGTCAAAACCATGAAATATCTAAGAGACAACTTGTAATATGATGCGAAATACACTGAAAACTACAAGACTTTTTGTATAAGTCTTTCACTAGACAAATTGAAAGAGGATGTCAAGAACTGGGAAAATTCTCCTTGTTCATGGGTTGGAAGAAATAACATTGCATTATCACAAACGTGTGGGAGTCAGAGTTTAGGTAAGACAGAAAATGGAACAGGGGGCTAATAATAGTCGAGGGTACTAATGCCAACCTAGAACTGAGCATTAAATAGAGGCAAAAGGATTCACATGACAACCTTTTAATGTATGTTCTGTAATCCATAGTCTGGAAGGGAAGGAAAAGAGAAAGAGAGAGAAAGGGAAAGAAATAAAGAACCTGCCATGGAGCAGGGCTGGGGAAGGGGGGGGAACCGGGGATGTTGTTGGTGGGAGATGGGCACTGGTGGAGGGACGGGTGCTGAAACACTGTATGACCAAAACCCAAACATGAACTTTTTAATTGTATATCTTTTTATTTGTATGGAGATGGGCACTGGTGGAGGGACGGGTGCTGAAACACTGTATGACCAAAACCCAAACATGAACTTTTTAACTGTAAAAAATAAATAAATAAATAGTAAATAAATAAAAAAAAAGAAATAACATTGCTGATCTGACTACCCTACCCCAAATATGTGCCATTTCCGTGCAATTCCCATAAAAATTCTGATGTTCTTGAAGGACTTGAGGAAAAGCCCACTAAAATTTGAATAGAATTATAAAACTCCCCAAATAGCCAAAACAACAGAGACAAAAAGATGGGAGGTACCGTATTTCCTTTAAATTGTCGTGTAAATCTGAAAAACTGTGTGGTACTAGAATAAAGGCAGACTCTCATACCAATGGACTAGAATTGAGGCCCCAAAGATAAAGTCTCACATACATCATCTATAATATCTGATGAAGGAGCTGAATGCAGAGCAAGTTCTCTTCAACAAACTTCTTTGACTGATAAACAGAAAAAAAATTAATTCATTTAAATTTTATTTAAAATTATGCAGTGTTCCAACACCCCTCCACCAGACCAGTGTGCCCTTTCCTCCCTGATAAAATTGAAAAGCTTCCCAATACCAGTGTGCCCTTTCCTCCCTGATGATTAGTGAAGAGCAGCAATTTTCTTTCTTTTTTTAATTTTTTATTATACCACCCTGAGACATACAATTACAAAGGTGTTCATAATTGGTTCTTGATAATACAGTATTCCAGCACCCATCCCTCCATCAGTGCCCCATTTCCACCACCAATGTTCCCCCACCCCCCTCCCGCCCACCCCAGGCTGCCTCGATAGCAGGTAGCCCGTTTCTTCTCTTTCTCTCTCTGTCTCTGCATCTCTCTCCCTCTTCTTTTATGCATTGTGGCTAGCCCTGCAGATATTTAGAGTTTATCACTTAAGTCTCTTTGTGTATATTCAATGGTGAGTTTTTCCCACACTTAGTAAACTAACACTGGTATCTATTTATATCCTATTAATGAATGCAGTCATTCTATATCTGTCCTTTTCCTTCTGACTAATTTTACTCAGCATGATAGTCTCCATGTCCATCCATTTGCAGGTAAATTTTATGACTGTCTTTTTTTGATAGCTGCATAGTATTCTGTTGTATAGATGCACCATAGTTTCTTTAGCCAGTCTTCTGTTCTTGATCATTTAGGTTGTTTCCAGATTCTGGATATCTAGCAAATAGATGATCAACGGGAGGATGGTGATAGTGATAGTGATAGGTCCTTTACGCCCTTAGTTAAGCTAATTCCAAGGTACTTGATTTTCTGAGGCATAATTGAGAATGGATTGTTTTTGTTAATACTTTCTTTTCTTCTGTTATTTGCATATAACAAAATCATAAACTATTGGGTATTGATTTTGTAAACTGCCACTCTACTATTCATATCTATTGTTTCTGGGAGCTTTTAGGTAGAGGTTTTAGGGCCTTCTAAGTATAATATCGTGTCATCTGAAAATGGTGATAATTTGACTTCTTCCCTTCCTATCCGGATGCCCTTAATATCTTTTTCTTTCCTGATTTCTATGGCAAGTATTTCCAATACTATAATGAATAGTACTGGTGAGAGTGAAAGGCTTTTAGCTTTTCTCCATTGAGAATAATGGTTGCTTAAACAGAAAGTCTTTTAGTAACATAAAAGAATTGGGGTTTTAGTTTTGGTTCAGTGTGACTTGCTTCGAGGGCCATACCTTAATGTTCAAGAATCAATAAGGTGTGATTGATTCCTGGCTCTATGATCTGGAATTACTCCTGGTGAGATTCAGTGGATTATAATACCTCTGTAAAAAATTTTATTCTTTTGATCCCTGGCAAAGTAATCACATTCACATATCACCAGGGACAGGGTCCAGGGCACTACTGTGTGTGACTCAAACACCCTCAACTAATTCAGAGAAAAATGTATCACAGCCACCACCTCAGTGCCAATAACTCTCCACCAATGTCTCAAGGTCTTCTTGCCTTCATGGATTTGAGCATCACTAGGTGCAGCACACCAAAAACACCAAAAAATCACACTTATATGTCATGCTAAGCAAAACAAGTCAGAAATCACTGTATCACTGTCTTCCCATTCATCACCGATTTGCTCGAACGGGCACCAGTAACATCTCCATATGACCTGTCTCATGCAAGTAGAGCCCAAGGGCACCTGCTTGCTCCAGGAACATAAAAGCCTCAAACCATTCCATCAGGTCATGGGAATGAGGTCTATAATTGTTACTGGTATCTGGCATATCAAATATGACACGGGTAGCTTGCCAGGTTCTGCCGTGTGGGTAGCATACTCTTGTAGAAAGACAAAATATTGATGGTATTACTCTAATGTAGCTTATAAAGAAACAAAGGTAATATACAAAGGCCAATAAAACAAATCCTGTGTGGAGTATACTAACATTGATCATATGCCTAAGGAATAAATATTAACATTACTATAAATCATACTGCCTTAATTATGTGAATAAAATTAATTCTGATAAAAGTAAAAATTATTAAAGGATTAAAATGGGGGCCGGAGTGATAGCACAGCAGGTAGGGTGTTTGCTTTGTGCGAGGCTGACCCGGGTTGGATCCCCGGCATCCCATATGGTCCCCCTGAGCACTGCCAGGAGTAATTCCTGAGTGAAGAGCCAGGAGTAACCCCTGAGTATAGCTGAGTTACTCCTATGTAACCCCCCAAAAATAAAATAAAATGAAATAAAGTCACCTATATATCAAACTCCTCTCAATAAAAAAAACCCTACTAAATTACTTATTGAAGTTTCTCTCCACTAGTAAGTTTCTAATAAATGTGTTTCATTTTTTCAACCACAACAGGTCTCCAACCAGCTTTTTATGTGACCTTATACTATAGCCACCTGACTGAGCTTGGACAAAATCCCATGTCCTCATTTCCAAAGGATAATGAGCAAGAATTCTTTGAAAGCCATCTCAATGTCTTCCTCAAGCAGGAATGTCTGGTGTCTGGTTGGAACACAGAATTTTTTAACTAAAAAGATGCCAATACTCAATAATTCAAGATTGGTGTACATATCTTTCTCTTTAATCTTGGATAAATTACTAAAATGTAAAACCTGCAAGTGCATGAAAGTGTGTATACCCGTTTTGCTGAGTGAAAGCAATATTGCAACTTCTCTTTTGGACAAAAGCCAGGGCGTATTTTTATGTCAAAAGATCAATCAAAGGAATTTCTCATTAACTTCTCAAGTTCATTCCACAAAGATTTTTAAATAGAGGGCTAATAATTCTTTGACTGATAACCCAGTTCATCAAATACCTTAATGGAATATTATAAGCAAAGACCAGATTCTGGTAGACTCTCGTTAATCTTGAGAGGCATGATCTACCTCCTGGTCCTTTTGGGGGAAACCTGGGCATCAGCTCAAGGACAGTCTAAGTCACAGTAGAGTAAGCTGAGCCATTATGAGACTTTAAGATATGAGCTGGTTGGATGTGGGGAAAGGGCCAAAATAAACATTACTGGGAATCATTCAGTGCAGAGAGAAATAAATAATGCAAGCCAACCTCTCATTAACAAAACGAGAGCTCAAGGGAAATCTCGGCTATGTTCCTGCCCTCCATGGGGTTGTGTGAAAGATTTCATCTGAATCAGTGAAACTTATGTCAAAATGCAAAACAGTTGGAAAGACCATTTTTAGGGAAAAGTGACAACTCTGGTGTTAGTGAAGACTTGTTGGCTCCTTCCTGGAACGTTAGTGGACCAGTAGTGATATAAATGGGGAAACCTAAGATCCATGAAAATTAGGGTAATACAAGAGAAGGCAGCAGCCAGTTACTGTCCTAATGTGAACACATTTCTAAATTAGGGCAATCTTGTATCCTTATTTGTCAGATAGGAACATCTGGCAAGCTACCCGTGTCATATTTGATATGCCAAATACCAGTAACAATTATAGACCTCATCCCCATGACCTAATATAATGGTTTGAGGCTCTTTATGTTCCTGGAGCAAGCAGATGCCCTTGGGCTCTACTAGCATGAGACAGGACATATGGAGATATTACTGGTGCCCGCTCAAGCAAATCGATGATGAATGGGAAGGTAGTGATAGTGATAGGAACATCTTATATTGTCATCTATTTTCAGTTCTATACTTTCCTGTTCATTTCTCTCCTGTCCTGTCCTCTAGAAATTTCCCATTTAATGAAGAGCTATTGACTTATAGCTGTGATGTCTTCAAGTAGTCTATTTTATGCTCTCTCTTCATTATAACTGGTAGTTTTTTTGGCTTCAATACTTAGGTTCATATTTTAACTAGAAAACTTTATATCAGTGAGAAATTTCTTCAAGGAGGTTAATCAGTATTTCCTTCTCTGTACCCACTGGAGAGTAAAGAATTGAGAAATTTTGGAGACAGAGCCAAAGTAGAGCATGTAGGGTACTTGCCTTGCATGCTGCTGACCTGGGTTTGATTCCTGGCATCCCATATGGTCTGCTGAGCACAGCCAAGAGTAATCCCTGATTACAGAACCAGGTACAACCCCAGAGTATGGCCCAAAAACAAAAACAAAGTTGTTCTAAACTCTCAATAGTCAACAGGCATTGATTTATCTATGGATCTATTGTAACATACCTATCCTGGGTTCAAACACCACCTATCCTAGGTTTGAACACTACCCACAGGATCAGTTTATCAACTTTCTCAAGAATGTTTTTGCCTAATTAGCATGCGCTCCTGAATGCCCATATATCTACCCATAAAGAACCTAAATTGAATCCTAACATGGAAAAGTTGTGTTAACTGGCAATTAAATGATGTCAATGAATGGAGAAAAGGTGTCAATGGTCATGACATTCTTGTATGGTGTAATGTACAATCCCATACAAGAATGGTTATGCACCATTTATGTTTGTGCTTAGAAGTCTAAATTAGTTGCATTGAATGACATAATGGAGGAAGCTATATCCTTACCTCTTATAGGACTGAGGAATGTAATGGAAAACCTTGTATAAAAACCTTAAATTCATAAAATGAATTTAATTTTATGTTGGTCATATGGCAAAGGGACACTTGACAAATTTATCAAGAATCCTTTGGAGGGTCCTGAGCAATAGTATAATGTACAGGGCCTTTGCCTTGCACATGGCCAACCCAGGTTCGGTCCCCCAGCATCCCGTATGGTCCCCTGAGCACCACCAGAAGTAATTCCTGAGTGCAAAGTCAGAAGTAACCCTAAAAATAAAAAAGAATCATTTGAATTGCAGTTTCACTTCTTTCCTTCTCCCAGTGGTTCACCAATTGTTACATTCTGATTAAACAAATCATTTGAATACTCAGAATTTAACTTTCTAGAGCCAAAGATTTCAAGTGCATTCAGACAGACTCAACTACATTGGTACAGGAAAAAAATATTTTGAGAGTAGCTGTGGCAGGGCTAACCACAATGTGTAAAATAAGAGGGAGAGAGATACAGAGACACAGAGAGAGAGAGAGAGAGAGAGAGAGAGAGAGGGAAACAGGGGTACCTGCTATTAAGGCGGCCTGGGGGACGGGAGGGGGGGGGTGGGGTACATTGGTGGAGGAATTGGGGCACTGGTGGAGGGATGGGTGCTGGAATACTGTATTACCAAGAACCAATTATGAACACCTTTGTAATTGTATGTCTCACGGTAGTATAATAAAAATTTTTTTGAAAAAATAATAAAAAGTTATTGAATATAAAATAAGACTTATCTGGCTTGTAGGTACTTGGAAGGTTTCATTTTCATAAGTTTTCCATGTTGTAGATTTCAAAAAAGGCATAGCCCATGCCTAATCCAAAGGGAAGATTTTTCCAATTTAAGCTAAAACATAATCCATTCAATTTGGCTCTATGTCTCCTTCAATCATCAGAAAATTCCCTTTAGCAAAGGATCATGAGTAAAGGTTTTGTGATTAACCTCTGTCATTCATTCATGTTTCCACTGTGATTCATCAAGTTATGCACACCCAAAAGCATATGCATATAAGCATTTATATGACATAAGCGTAAATAAACCAAGTCCATTTTTATTCTGGTTTTCCTAGCAGGAAGCTAATATATTCTGATACATTGATTTCCAACTAAAAGAAATTCAAATTTCAGACTGGTAAAACAGATGTGTGAGTTGTGGACTCTGACCCTTTTGAGTTGTCTGAATTAAGACTCAACTTTTATATTTTATTATTTCTTCAAGCAGATATTTTACAGAGTATTTTGGTTATCATTGATAGCATTATTTCTAATAACTGACTGCTCTGATATTAAATATTCCTTATGTGTTTCTAAGGTGTTTCTAAGGTGTCTATTGACAAAGTTCTGTCAACAAACAGCATTTGACATCTGAAAAAAAATGAAGGATATAACCATAAAAATGAAAAGCAAAATTCACATTTTAGTTTAATTTTCATTTTATTTTAGGGTCAGATAGCAGATGGGCTGGACATGTAATGCGATTTGGAGATGACCGCTGGACTAGAGCCGTTACCGACTGGATCCCACGGGATGTCAAAAGATCACGTGGCCGCCCACCTACAAGATGGTCAGACTTCCTTGTCAAGACCCTGAAGGAATGGTTTGAGGCTCTTCATATTCCTGAATCAACCAGATGCCATTGGGCTACATTGGCACGTGATAGGGTCCAATGGAAATGTTACTGGCGCCGCTTGAGCAAATCTATGAATAATGGGATTCAAGTGATCAAGTGATCAAGTGATCAGATAGCAGTATTATCACTTTGTTGAGATTTAGATACCACATTTTTAAGCTCTGGAGATAACTTGTCCTGGTTTAAAACAGGGATCTTCCATTTGTGAGCTACATAACTTTGAGTATGCTACTTAACCACTCTAAGACTCATTTTCCTCCTCTGTGAAATAGATCATCATAATAGTTTCTCATCAAAATGTTTTGATGTGTTTTAAATAATGCAATATATGTAAATAGCTTAGCTTAATATTTTGTACATAGCGCATTTTTTGATAAATATTAAGCTTTTGGTAATAAAATAAACTGAAAATAGTGATACCATTTTTTGAGGAATTATCCAAGCCAGGATTTCACTAAGAAATTTTTTCAGGGTACACTTAGTGCATAAGTGAATAATTAAAAGAGGAGGAGAAGTACAAATGACATGTCATACTGAAACATATTTGTCCTCCATTTTTTCAAAGCCATTTAAATGGTTTCAAAAAAATTAACAGCATTAGAGGATGAAACCACCAAAAGATATAACAAAATGGGGCCGGAGCAATAGCCCAGCAGTAGGGCTTTTGCCTTGCACTAGGCCGGCCCGTGCTGGCCCGAGTTCAATCCCCAGCATCCCATATGGTTCCCCGAGCACTGCCAGGAGTAATTCCTGACTACAGAGCCAGGAGTAACCCCTGAGCATCGCCGGGTGTGACCCAAAAAGAAAAAAAAGAGATATAATAAATGTTATGTCATTTAGTTACCCCTAAATTAAAATTTAATAATGAACTACCAAAGCAAAAGACATGGTCCACTAGCAAGTTCCACCAAACACTTAAGAAATTAAACCAATTTTCTACAAATTCTCTACTTGCAGAAAATAAAAAGTAGAATATGTTCTACCTTATTCTGTGCCCAGCATTAGCCTAAGACCAAAACCAGTCAAAGACGTGACGAAGAAAAATAAAAATATAACACATTGATATAGAGGCAAAATCCTCTACCAAATATTGTCAACAAAATCCTCAACCAAATTTTGGTTCTCACCAAAAAGAGAACCAACCATCCAAGAGGGAATAACCAACCCCAAGTGTGTATAAGCCAAAACATAGGCACGCAACAAAGGAAAGAGAACGACCAACCTCCAACCAATGCCAGTCCAGAGACGTAGATATAAAAACTTTGATAAGGGTAAAAATACCCCTATATTAGCATGCACGGGGGAGGGGAAACCTTTCTAAAATATATTTATCCACCCAACAAAGTATGAGATGAAAGGCTATCAATATTTGTTTGTTACCATATGCTGAATAGGAAATAGAATCGGAAATAAGAGATCTGGAGAACACCACCAATTCAAATACCTTTTGCATAGTAAGTTCCAGAGTCCTAGAGCTGGCATGTATTTCTCCAAATGGAAGAATGGTTGACCACATGGACCCCAAATTCTAGACCATTAGTGATATTACAAACAAATCAGCATTACAGAGAGTGCTTTTTTTCAGATTAACTAAATGTATAAAATTATACAGCATGCTCAAGTGATACATATTTCACTTAGAATACTTCAAGTGCATATAAAAATTAAAGTTATGAGCCCAAACATACATAACCATAAAATTTCTGAAGATTCAGTAAAAAATTGCAAAAAGGAAAATATATAAAACCCTGAAGTGGAAAAGAGGGGATAAGAAGAATTTACTCAGTTTCTATAGTCTACTAGACAATGCAGCAACGCAAATTTCTAAAGACATTACTTTGAATCATGTAACTTTCTCAAACTCTGGGTCCAAATGAAGATTACAATTTCAAGGACCTAAACTTTCAAAAAATTTACCAATTACACATACGTTCTCATGAAATTATCAGAAAGAAATTATTTCAAAAAATTCACCAGAGAGGGTTTATTTCCTGCAGAAGAAAGTCAAAAGAAAATTGAGCTCCAATACAAAATCCAGATTGTTGGGTAACACCCTGCCTGTAAAGTGACAGTTAAGAAAACTGTTAAACAGAGGCCAGAATTCTGAAAACTAGGAGAGCATCGGGGCTTCCAGAGAGAGAGAGAGAGAGAGAGAGAGAGAGAGAGAGAGAGAGAGAGAGAGAGAGAGAGAGCAGCAGACCCTGGTGCCTGGGCCAGAAGATCAGCACCACTGTGGAGAGGCTGCTCCAGGTGCCGTGGCCCAAAGGCCAGCACCAGAGCCACAGTGCCCGGTGCCTGGACCCAAGGGCTAGAACCAAGACCATAGGGCCACAAGATCCAGAGGACCAGCCTTCCTGACAGAGAAAGGTCCTGAAAGAGAGAACCTAGAGAAGAAAAAGAGACGTAGGGACAGAGAAACAGAACTAGAAATAAAGACAGTGAAATAGAGAAATAGAGAGAGAAGATGAGAAACATAAATAGAAGCAGATAAACTGTGAAACTGAAAAATAGGGATAGGAACACAGAGGTACATAAAGAGAAAGAGATGTCCTGAAGAGAAGACCCCTGGATTTAAAGGACCTGAGAAGAGAGGGCCTGAGCGAGGACCACCAGGAGTAATTCTTAAGCACAGAGCCAGAAGAAACCCCTAGGCGTCATCAGGTGTGACCCAAAAAGCAAAACATAACAATTAAAGTAATTACTAAAATTGCTCCAAATTTGAGTAAAACTGATAAGCCCACCCTTCACTCATCTAGAAAGACTAAGGAACTCTCTCTTCAAAAGCAGTCATTTAAAACTGACACCTCAATAAAATTGTTTAAGGATAAAAAGAGGTTTTCTGTGTTGACTCATGTACATCATTTACTATACTCTTCCTCTGAGGCTGAAATTCTGAAAAGGAAGGCCTAAGTTTGGAGCAGGTGAGATTAGCAAACTGTGCCTGATGAAGAGACAAGCACACAAATCCCTGGAATACAGAGCTTACAGCTTAATCTTTTTACATATCCAAATGAGCTTTTAGCATCAGCAAATAATTTCCTTTTTCTCTGGGGGAAAAAAAAAGTTGTAATATGTCTAATGTCATACTGCTCTGCCATTTTAAAAGATGAAATCATGCTTTGGGACAAAAACCAAAAACAGCCAGCCAGGCATAATAGCGTTAAGGGGAATAAAGAGGTCAACAACAGGGCCGGGCAATAGAACAGTTGGGTCGGGCTCTTGATGGCTGAGCCAGGTACATCCCTGGCACCCCATGTGGCCCCGCAAGCTCTTACAGGAGTGATCCCAGGGCCTCAGATCTAGGGGTAAGCCCTGAGCACCATCTGGCCCCCAAAACCAAACAAGAGTTCTAAAGTAATAGATTTCTAGGTAATCCAGAATACGATGGCGCCGTATTGCATCACTACACAAAACTAGCCAAACATGGAATTCTATCAAAAGCAAAGACATGAATTTTCCAGACATCAGAAAGCTGAAAAACTTTAGTGAGACAATGATCAGGGAAAGGTAATGCAAATTCTTCCTGCAGGAGGAAAACGGTAACAGATGGAAATTTTATCTGTAGAGAAAGGAGGTAGAGCACAGTAAGTCATAAAGATATGGGCAAATATGCTATTTTAGGCTTCAAAATTTCCTTAGGACATCACTGAATGCTCAAAGTGATACTGTATCATGGATGTTATAAACACAAGTAAAACATATACACCACTTTCAACACCAGAAGTGGAAAACGAAGCTGTAAAGCTGCAACGTTATTGTCCTATTGGCTTAGGCTGCCAAAATAGAATAATGCACACTGGAGAACTTAAATGACAAATGCATTTTTCTCACAGTGGTATAGGCTGGAAGTCCAAGATCAGGGTGCAAGCAGGCTTAGGTTTATGAGTGCTTTCTTGTGTGTTGGCACAAGGCTGCTTTCGCCGCATGCTCATGTGCTGTTTCCTCTGTCTGTATACACAGTGTGGGGGAGGGAGGGAGGGAGGCTGCAAGCACACACTTGTCTAACCTCATGAGGACAGACAACAGACAGATACCTGTTGTTTATCCTTACCGTGAGAGCCCAATAGTCAACCTCATCTCATCCCAATTGCCCCCCGTAACATTAGGAGTTTAACCAAGAAATTTAGAGGTGGCACATTCAGCCCGTAAAACGAGTTAAACTACACACAAAACGTTTGTTATTTGAAGATAGTTGATTGTAAAACTGCTTATTATAATCCCTATAGCAAATTATATGGAGACGCTTTACAAGTCAAATACAATCACAATAAATTATTCTGTTAAACAAAAAGAAATGGGGAAGTGGGGAAGGATACTTAATGAATCACTAAGACAAGTAGAAAATCAAAAACAAGGTGATGGATTTAAAAGCAACCAAATTATTTTTCACATTAAATGTAAGAAGGGCTCGCTCACCCAGAGGGCCGAGGTCCTCCACCACCTCTCTCTGGAGTCCACCTGCCACAGGATCCACACACAAAATCACCTGGTTGGATGCTCCCACACATATGCAGCTGTCTGTGCGGGAAAACCTCATGCTTGGCGTACAAGTCGCTGGATGCGGTCAACTTTCTCCTTGAGAAAGGCGGCCATTTCTCTAAAGAACTTGGAGGGACCCTTAACACAACCTTGGTGGCATTGAGAAAGTACTTGTGAGGGTTTGAAGGAAATGGCAGAAAATGCCCTAATTCGAGGTCACGTGGTGACCCAGGTTTATCAGCACATATGGGCTAAGGAACAGTAAGTGGTCCCTTTCCGGCTGAGGTAATGAGGATTTTGAAGGGGCTATTTTGGTTTTTGATTTGGAGGGCTTGATATTTTTATTTTATTTTATTTCATTTTATTTTATTTTAAGGCATTACAGTTTTTGTTTTCAGCTCGTATTAAAATACAACTGAGGAAGCACTAAAAACACTGTCAGGAACTAGGAATGATTCCGTCTGAATGGCCCTCCAGACGACAGAGGCTGAAATCAAGAAACAGTTTCTGGGGAAAATATCAAAGCCAGGCTCTCAAGGAAACAAGCTTTTAAAGACGAAGCTGAGGAGAGGCTGCCAAAGTCCTTTGACAGGGCCGCAAGGAACCGTGTCAGACAGGGGACCGCCATGGGTGCTGTTCAGCACAAACTTCCGGTGGGAAAAGGCTCACCTTCACTTTTGCAAGCAAGATTTTTCCCCCAATGGAATAAACCCACCAAAGATAGGAGTTTTCTCTTAAACCCTTCTTTAAAAAAATTCATTATTTGGGGAAGCCAATATTCATTATTTTGGGGACACAATGGTGCTCACGGTGGAGACGGGGGTCCAGAGAACAGACTGTCCCTGGCTCCTTTGGAAAACATAGTCGGTGCATCAAAGTGGCTCTGTGAAACCCCGTCCCACGCCTGCCCACAGAAGGCAGAGCAGATCAGCTGCTGTAGGAATCCTGCTCTCCGCCTGCCAGCAACTATATGATACACCGGAAAGACCCTCCATCCATTCGCCCAAGAGAACAGACGTGTACAAACTCGAGGGGAAACCCCAGCACGCGCCACCCACCTGAGTCCCACGTGGCCAACATCATTGCTAAGAGCACCCTGGCCACCACCTACCACACGGTGAGCAAACCGCAAAACCAGATGCCGCCAATTGGGGGGGGCAGTTCCTCGCCGTCTATGCAGCAGTCAAGCCCAGAAGCCAGCCGCCTCCCTGCTCAGCTTGACATCTCTGTTGCTTCCAAAGAGGGCTCGCCATGGTTAATATCCTAGGGGCTTGATGTGGCATCTGCAACTCTACCGCTTAGCCCTGACGACACAACAGCTTGGGGTGAATGGCAAAGCCTTTGCCAGGACAAATTAAATTAATCTCCTCCTATGTAGAGGTGACCCCCTGTCTGACTATCGAGGTATTTATAAATGAGGACTGTCGCCAAGAGTCTCAGCTTCTAGAGTTGCAACTGAAATCCAAGCGTTCCTGAATACAGAAAAAAGACTTAGCCCCGTGGGGACACACTCAGCCCCTCCGTTAAGGTTCTTGGACCCGCAGGACATGAAGACCCCTCTCCAGCACACTTTCGTGATTTGTGCAAAGTCGCCAATAGCAGAAAGTAGAAAGCAAATAGACTCAGACAGACAGGAACTTCCGTGCCTAAAAGTCACCGAAGGAATCTCTGCCTACTCTTCCGGAGGTCTCAACCACTTCTCAAGAAGAGAACCCTTAGCTTCACCTATGCGGGAAGCAATTCTGACAGTATTTCGTCCAGGTGAGCAGGAACTTCCTGCAATTACTTCAGAATCCTCCAACACACAGTCATCAAATACAAAAAAGCATGCTGCTATTGCTGTTAGATGCGCTGAAGGGGCAATAGGATTAATGATCTTTTTTTTAAAAGGAAGAACAGAAAAAGTATTATTTGTGGCAAAAACCCCACCAACTGAGACTGAAGGGGGGAAGAAAAATAATTCAAAATGATTTCAAACTTGGACCTGTCATACATTGTTGGTGGGAATGTCGACTTGTACAACCTTTTTTGGAAAACAATATGGACTAGAAATTGAGCTCCCTTTTGACCCAGCCATACCACTCCTGGGAATATACCCTAGGAAGCCAAAAACACAAAGCGGCAACACCATCCGCACTTTTATTTTCATAGCAGCACTATTCACAATAGCCAGAACTTGGAAACAACCAGTATGCCCGAGAACTGATGACTGGATAAAGAAACTTTGGTACATCTACACAATGGAATACTATGCACCTGTTAGGAAAAATGAAGTTATGAAATTTGCCTATAAATGGATGGACATGGAAAGGATCATGTTGAGTGAAATTAGTCAGAAGGAAAGAGAGAGATATAGAATGACTGCATGTATTTGCATGACATAAATACATATATACATATTGTGATACCAAAATCCAATGTCAGGTGAAACATGGATCAGGATGTCTTACCAAAAGTGTAAATTACCACAAACATGTGGGAGTCAGAGGTTAGGTAAGACAGAGAAGGGATCATGTGCGAATAAATGTTGAAAGGGCTAATGCCAACCTAGAACTGATCATTAAATACAGGCAAAAAAATGCACATGATGGCCTCTAAGTGTATGTGTTGCAACCCACAGTATGTAAGAGAATGAAAAGAGAGAGAGGGAGAGAGAAAAGAGATAAAGAACCTGCCATTTAGGCAGGCTATGGGAGGGGGAGGGAATTGGGGACATCGGTGGTGGGAAATGGACACTGGTGGAGGGCGGGTGCTGGAACACTATGTGACCGAAACCTCCAAACATAAGCAACGTTGTAATTATATATCTCACGGTGATATAATAAAATATTAATTTAAAAAACTCAGGCCTGGTAAGCTAGGGAAGACTTGGACAGCACTCCATTTCAAACAGAGGTTGCTGTCCAAGAGAAAGGATGGATGTTCCAGGGTACAAAAAACACTCCAGCCAACAGAGTCAAGAGGCAAAGATGCTCTTTTTTTTCAGGCAGAAGTAGATTTGAGTCTTATTAAAGTGATTTGGACTGGGTAGAGGGGAGGTCATACCCCGAAGGGCTCAGGGATTTTGCCTGACAGACTCAGGGAATCATATGGGGTGCCAGGGATCGAATCTCAGCTGTCCATGTGTAAGAAGAAAAGCACCGCACCACTGTACTCTCTCCAGCCCCTAAAGAACACTATTTTAAACAGACCCTCAATGTATTTTAGAATTAATATGGCTCCCTTCTTCCACATTTTGGATAGAAGTGCCCATTAACAATTTGTCCTGTGACAGTTCCTTTCTTGGAAGTTACACGTGTGAGAAGCAAATAATTTATGTATCTTCAGAATTGTGAGGAATCAAGTAATCCCATCTACATGGGCCCGAGTTTTATAGAGAGATCCTGAATTTTTTTTGAGGAGATGCTTTAATGGGATGAGACATTTAGGGGTCCTTGAGAAGAACCGAAGCTATATTGCATATGGAAAAGATATGAGTCATTGCGACCCAGACAGCAGACTGCTGCTGCCACCTCCAAGGTGGACCCCAAACTTCTCATCTCTTGGTCCTCGTTGCATCAGGTCCTCCCATTCACAACACAGTATGTATGTGCAAAACAGGGGAGATGTCACAGAAATCAGTGTGTTGGGGAACTCCCATAAAGGGTTAAAAGGTCAATATCCTAATTAAGGGTGATAACAGTTAGGAAACTGTAAGTCAGTTGAGGCCAGGATACTGAACAAGAGAAAACTTGAGCTGTTTTAGGAGTGTCTGGGGAGTTTTTGGAGAGACAATTGGTTGGAGAGAGTTTGCTAGCAGAGCGAGAGAAACCAGAGTGGGGCCTGCTGGACAGCCTGCAGGGAATCCCAGTGGACCTGCCAGCTAGAGAAATTGATGGACTAGAAGGAGAGATGCTTGGACTAAGGTGGAGTGAGGAAACAGAAGAAATATAAAGGAACAGCTTCGAGAGCCTGTGAACTAGTTCCTTTTCCCATCGGTCAGGGGAACAGTCGTTGGCCCTAGAGTAAGTGGGGCCTTCACCAAACCCCAATACTGTCAGGCAACTAACTACAGCTGAAAACAGCTGAAAACTGACTTTCGAGTCAAGTCAGAAACATTTTAGCCTATGCTTGGGTTCTCAGAGGTCATTCTTAACCAACCAACCGCCAGGCCATAAAAACATGAGACCACTCCACTCTGTGGAGAAGACAACATGGCAAGGAACCAAAAACTCCTGTCTGGCCTAAATTACCCACTTGCTGCTCCTGCGAGGCTATTTTCAATTTTGTCAGAGCACTAAAGTCTCAAGACCATCTGCTATATAGCAGTAACGGGCTTTGGAATGTGGAACAGAGCCTTAAACATGGATGTTGTTGTGTACCCAGCTGTGAACCGAGGCTGGCTATCCTCTAACCCTGACACTCCGACAAAGTTTTCAGACAGCTACAAAGCTACCTAAGGTCTTGACTTTCACCTATGAGAAACCTCAAACTAAGTCATCTCAGATTTTCAATCTGCTAAATCAGTGCAAAATAACATTTTTTTAAAGTCATTTAAAGTTACTGTATATGGAGGCTTTTTTTTTTCCTGGAGCAGTACCTAACTAAACTATTTCACCGCAAAAATTTTACCAACAGTTTACTGAAGCATAAAGTAACCGGAAGCAGATTGAGGGAAACTGGGATATACAATTGTCATTTTATAATGTGTTTTATGCTTTAAAAAAATGTACACAATTTCCCAGAGTAAAGGGAAATGTTAGAACGTTAAAGATTTTTATTAATTAGTTTTCAAATTAAAACACTAGCTCCAATGAGGAGAAAATACACATGCAACAGAAAAATAATGGAATTCTGTGTTTTGTTCATTATCTTTAAAGTAGGCCATAACTGAGAAAAGGAACGTATTTTCATTCTGTATGAAAATATATTTTTTAAATCTATCCAGCTGGGTAGTTTTCTTTTGCCCAATGATTTTCTCCAGGCTTTTTAAGTCAAATGCACATACCAAAATATGAAAGTGTTGACTGCAACACAAGTTGTTTTCTTGGTCCACTTAGGGGAGGGCCATTCAAGCTTTTCAAGCTGATGCCCAGACTATCGCTGTTACAAATGTGCATCTTAAAGTGTTCTCATATCCAACTTCCTTGCAAATCATGTAAATTCCTCACCTTGTACACAAAAAGTGTAAAGGAATTACAGATTTTTTGTTTATCTCCACTGATAAATGTACTGACAATACAGTCTCAGCTTGACCAGGTATATCCCCACAGTCCCTGGCGACTGCAATAGACTCTTGAATGAATTTTAGAGACAAAGAAAAAATGCCCTACTCCCCCCTCCCACTCCAGTCCTTTGCCCATCTCTCCAAAGAGCTTTCTGAACTGAGAGAACTGCCAAGTGCTCTGATGCCCAGGGGCCCTGTGGTCCACCTCAGGTGGTCAGCGATGCCTTCACCAGGCAGGAGTTTGCTCATGTCGTAGAACTCAGCTAGAAAATGAGATTTTTCCATCAGTGTAGGCATGCCTCCCAAAGCACTTGTCCACCTCGCCTTGCTGATATTCTCCATCTGCTTATTTTTCAGTCGGCTTTTTTAGGGATCCCCATTTCCCTTTCAGTCTAATCCTTACCCAGTCCCTGGTCCAGGCAGCTCAAGGATCACCCTTATTGATGTCCACTTCCCACCTCCAGGACCCTTCTAGCAAATACTGCCCCTTGAGGCTCTCAGATTCCCCTAGTACATGCCTTGTTAATATAATGGTGTCAGGTCCATAGTCACCATGGGGTGACTCATCAGCTCAGGCATGCTAACTGGTGCTTTCTCCACACCGACGTAGACTGCATCCCCTCTGCAATCGAATCTAACCTCTCTACTTCCCTCACTGAAGAGGCAGAGTCATGTCCACTCCTAAGGCTTCCCTGCCTCCTATTCCCTGCTCCTGTAGTAGGGGATGTTGTGGAATAAAACCTAAACACTTCAGGGCTGGAACCCAAAGGAGAAAGACACAAGAACAACAAGACTCACAGCAGCCGTAAGAGAAGCAAGTCAGCAGCAGAGTCCAGGGAAACTGAGTTGAGAGAAGGGAGGGAAGGAGAGTAAGGGAGAGAGGGAGAAGGAAGGGAGGGGGGAGAGAGACAGCCAGCAAGAGAATGGGGTCTTCTCAGAGAAGAAAAGAACCATCTCCTTGTCCAATAGATTTAGCAACCTGGAGTCAGTGGTGGAGAAATCAGGAGTATGCAAAATGTAGCAAGGTGGGTTTGTGGAAGGCAAAGGGAGGGAGATAGTGAGTGTAGACACTGCTTTCAAGAAACTTGACTGTGAAAGAAAGGGTGATCAGAGCAAGCATAGCAAAGGGCTCTGGCACCCAGGCTTTTTGCGGGTAGTAGGATGAATGGGGAAGGAGTCAGTAGGTCCAAGACCTACAGCAACAGCCACCATGAGGAAGAGGCTCAGTGATCCCAGTCAACTTCTTTTCCAATAGTTCTGTGAAGCAAGAGAGAGGCAAAGTCATCAGCCCTGTGCATGGCCAAAGCATGTCCAAATCAACAGTTTGAGGGGAGCAAAGAAGTTTTCAAAGCACTTCCAGGCCTGCTAGAAAGAAAAGATGAGCCTTGCCCAGCCCTGCTGGGTGCATTCCAGTAACATCAGCAAACAGATAATCACTGAGGCAGAGTCTGCGACACGGGACACCACGGGGCGTAGGGGGGGGTGAGGTTGGAGGGTATGAGGGAGGGGAGTGTCCCAAAAGTCTAATTGCCTGGGCTAGTGAAGCAGCAGCCAGCCAGTCCCTGCATGAGACCTTACATCACTCCCCACCCGCTGTGAGCGCCTCACCAATCTGGCTGCTAGTAGCTATACATGAAAACTCCTGGAAGTCTAAGAAGGTGAAGCCTTCAAGAGATTCCACAACACAAAGGGTCCTTAGAAATCACCTAGTCCAATGCCCTAAGGTGAAGCCTTCAAGGATTCACAACACGAAGGGTCCTTAGAAATCACCTAGTCCAATGCACCGTTTTTCAAGGAAAAACCCAGCTTGGAAAAATAGGCTGGATCTAATACTGGTTTCCCAAAGCAGCCACATGTACCACCTCCCACGCCAGCCCAACTGCCACAGCGCAGAACCACCTCTGCCCACGCAGGCCTTGTGCTCTGGCTTCAAAAGCACTTGGACAGTAAAGCAGAAATTGCATGGGGGGCGGGTTTTCAGGCCCACTCTGTCTCCCACAGTACTCAAAACACCACCTAAGGGGAGGGGGTCCCTGGGACATGAACACACCCAACATGTCTGGATTTCCAAGGGGAATGTTCCCAGCCTGGCACAAGTCAATGAGCCTGCCTGGGATTCTAAATAACGCCAGCAGAGGGCACTGTAGGCCATCGCATTCCCAAGGGCCTCAGAGGCTTGGAAGGAAGTGCTTGGGTCATCAATTGGCTTCCCCGCTGCTCCTGTTGCTTTCAGTCACCAAACACTTCTCAGTGTCATTCATCTCTTCAGCAAAGTGGTAGAGAGGTGATGGGGAAGAACACCAAGCATTTAGAGCCAGATCTGGATAATGGGAAATGAGGTCACAGCTCCCTTCTAAACACATGCAGAGAGAGAGAATCAGGTGCTCCGGCATTGCAGCCAAAGGCAAGAAGGCCACAGGGCTCTGGAAGTTTCTGTCGCAGAGTCAATGTTTGCTCTCTTTTAACCAAGTATGTCTTCTAAGAATTCTAGCAGACAAGTCCCGGGGAAATACCCAATATGAAAACCGGGATCAGAGGCTTCCTCTAGTTGTGTTTTCCAGGGTTACTTGCCCATGTTTAGACTGTGAGGCGGGCGTGGAAAGAGCTTGACTAAAATCTAGTCAGACTGTGGGATGTTCACAGCCAAGCGCTGGGTGCTTGCTCATGAATGGCTCTCAGGATCCATGATAGGATTCATTCAGGACCCAAAATTCGTGACCAATTCCATCCAGGAAGTACAAAGTATAGCTCCCTGTAAGAGACTTCATCCGAACTCCATGTGCTAGACCAACCCTGTTTTCCGAGTCTTTCTTCTTTCTCAGGCAAGCCCCTCTCTTCCCGGGCCTCCCGGGGTCTCAGTGGGATGCCAGTTTCAGGGCTTGGAAACAGATTTCAAAGTTTTGGCCCCTTGGCATCTTATGCGGGGTTCCTAGGACAGCTTCATGGCCCTTAAGGAGTTTCTCACTCAACGTGCCCAATGTGTGCTGGGCACGGCATACTGGTAAAGCCGAAGCTCCCTGGCTGTTTCTTTGGAGCACGGCCTTCACCTACACCACACAAGAACGCAACAGCCAAGCCAAGCCAGCACTGGGCGCTGTTGACACCTTTAGTACCTGCTATTGGGGGAGCGGAGGCCCCTGGGAGGAGCCCCTTGTCACCACCCCACCCCAATGAACAGTCACAAGGACAAAATCCCCAACATGGATGCTGTATATGAAGATGCTCGGGCTTTCTCACTTTTCCTAGGGAAGTGTTGTCGTGGTTTGTCTTTAAAACTAAAAATTAAAAACATTAATTTTCAAAGCAACTTTCCATTCTCTAGAGAAAAGTCGCTTTTGGCCAACCGAAATTCAAGGAACACCCCAGCTACTTCTTAGCTGCTTGGGTACAATGAACACTTAGGGGGAAAAAGAAGAAACACAGGCTCCCCATGCCCTTGGGCACTCGCCACTTGCTGGGCCGTGTGCCAAACCATCCCCTCCCAATGAGTCTCTTCTTTAGGGTCCCTCCTCCAGCTCTGAGCCTCTCGTGCTCCCTGTTTGCATTTCCTCAAAAGTCCGGCAACCCTGCCAACGCCCCACTTGTTCCCTTTAACAGGGTCTTGTTCCAGTATACGCCTGCAGCCTGCCAGTCCACTCCATCTCTCAGAACCTCAGGTATAGTTCGCCATTTTGTTCCTTCTTGGTGTGCTCTCCTCTCAGCTCCTCTGGAGATACTCCGAGATATCTGATGGTCTGGCTTCTTTCTGTGTTTTCCTCTGAAGGCTCTGCCTCCGCCTTCTCCCTTCTCTGAACATTTCAGTGTTGGCTTTCCAACTAGATTCCACGGAATTCTTTCTCTTCCTAGGGACTGTCTCACTCCCAAGGCCTCATAGGTTCATAATGCCCAGTTTCCTCCCCAGCTTGCCCAAAGTTCTTTCCCTCAGATCATCTTCACATCTTCAAGGGTGTTTAGGTTTTGGGTTTTTTTCCCGTTTGTTTTGTTATTGGAGCACACCCAGCAGTGCTCAGGGATCATTCCTGGCAGGGTTTAGGGGACCATATGGGGTGCTGAATATTTAACCTGGATCGGCCCCGTATGAGGCAAAAGCCCTACATGCTGTCCTATAGCTTTGGCCCCTTTAAAGTTAGGTTTATGTCACCTCAATCCCAGTAGAACAAGACCAATTCATAGACCATCTCTTCCAGCAAGCAAAGAGCTCTGGCCTCTCTTATCAGCTCCTCTCTCAAAAAACGGCACCTTCAGAGAGCACTTGGTGCTAAATACTGAGGCTCAACCTTAACCCTTGCTTGCCCTTTTGCATCCAGTGGCTAGTGGAGCTGCCTTTCCTGTCTCCCTGAATATCTCTTCAGCCTACCCCTGTACTATCTCCATCCTAACCAAACTCTGTGATGCTTCTCAAAGGCATCCAAGAAGCTTCTCCGCCAACTTTGCACCGTATATACCACTATGTGGTGGTTACCAATACTAAGCACACTCCTTTAGTCCTCAGTCACCAAACAATGTAGTTCTTAGTATGGTATCAGGCTTTATGCTTGACTTTCTCCAGTCCTCCCTCTACCATCTGTCCTTGACACATGCGCCAAACGTTTCACAGCCCAGTCAAGTGCCTGTTGGCAGGACACTGATCCTTTCCCTCTGCTTCCTCTGATCCTCCCTGGGGATCCCAGTCAATTCTGCTGCTTTAAACTGTCTCTCACAGAACTCTTCCCTGAATTTTACCCCAGGACCATTTCCTCCTGGCCCCATCACCCCCACCAAAGTACTTCTCTCCCCTTTTATGCATTCACAGAATTTCTCCAGAACCACATAATTTTAAGTAACAAGCTCATTGGCAGCGAGGTGCATGTTCACTCTCCTAAACGGCAAGCTCCATGATTGCAGGAACATGGGCCTGACCTGGCCACTCAGTAAATACTTATTGAGCAAATCATTGAACCTTTGGTCTGACTATGGCATGGATGAGTTGTTTCAGGGGTGCCCAGGAACCTTTTCTGCAAGCCCTGCCTTATAGTCCTCACTCTGATGCTTAGTAGATAGAGTCTGTGCCTCAGTCTCATACCCCACCCCACTTAGGACCCCTTTTTCCAGCATAATCTTTGGGTCCCCTTTCGATCTCCAGTGCGTCCTAGTAGGAGCTTCAAACACAACACTCGATGTCTGACCAGGTAGTTTCAGGTCTGACAAGTACCAGGCCAGCACCCCCTACCACCACCTCCATTACCCCACAGGGACTCTAGAGCCTGGGTTCACATCAGTTGGGGTCCTGACTCACCAGGGAGGAGGTGGTGTTGCCCTTACCCCACTGTGTAAGAAACGAGAGCCTGGCCCTGAAACCCCTTCCCACAGACCTCCCCGCCAGCCCAGCTTTGCTCGCTGCTAAGGGGACCTGCCCAAGACTTAACCAAGGTCATCCCTCTGAGGCTCCCTGGGAAGTGACTCTTCCCTTCCCTGCCCCACCCTCTCCGAGGCTCATTCCCAGAGAACCTGGCCCCTTAAACTAAAACTGACCGCCCTCCCTGGTGTCCTCCAGGCAAGAATAAAAGCTAAAGGTGAATAATTGAACTGAGACTTGGGTTTGAGAAAAGGGCCTTCAGAGCGAGCCAGCCCGGGCTTGTCTTCCCAGAGATTCTGAGACATTCCCCAAAAAGCAGGAGCTGCAGTACCAGAGGAGATGCTGTGAAGAGGGTTTCAGTATCAAATAAGGCCCTTCCCATTTCTAATCACAGAAGGATTCCCCCTTCTCTGTTGGGTGCCAAGTTATTTCATTTGCCTTAACTGGCTACGAGAAAGTGATTGCATTTTGTAACCTTCTCCCAATCCTCCAAAAGCAGCAATTTCTCTGAGAAGTCTGGTTTGGTGTGTGTCCAAATAAATATGTAACAATTTAAGGATTCATAATGAATGACCATGAAATATGTTTATGCCTCCTAGACCACACAAGCCTAATCTATTACAAAGCATTGTTGTGTTCAAGGGCCCATGACGGTGTTCCAGCCACACACTTCTCTGAAATCAAATTGAAACTGGTCGTTTGCTCACTTTCTTTGCCATGCCGCATTTCTGAAATCTTTGATTTCTTTTACTTTTACATCCAATCTTTTAAGGGTTTGAGCATTCAAGAATCAAGCTTCTGTCAATGTTCTGCAAAATCAAAACCAAGATACTATTTGGGGTGGGAGGGAACATCCTCTTCCTAGAGAGCTTTGCTCTACTAAGGTACACCCTATAAAGATTGGGTGTAGACTGAAGTATACATAGACTCATATCCCTTCAGTGACACTGTCAGGGACGACGGAAGATTGGCTCAAGAGCCACTGCCAGAACAAGGCTCAGGTGAGTAGATTTATCCAGCCAAGTCCATACAAAAATGGCCCCATATTCTGGCAAATGCAGGTGATGTTTGTGTAAGTAGTTGCCGGTTATAGTGGTGGGAAGAAGACACAATAACACAGCTTCAAAAGGCTGTGTGGGTGCCGGATGACACAGTCTCGAGACTCCAACTAGGGCTTCTGTGTCCTCCACATACAAGTGGGAGTGTCAAGGTGCCAGTAAAGCTTGGGATACTAAACAAGGAAACTGAGGCAGAAACCAAGTCAAATAAACCATAATACTAGCAGAAGAGAGAAGGAAACTTAGGTTGCATGACTTGAAAGACCCTCAGAAAGGGTCCACAGTCTCAAAGTCACCCAGCACCCATCACAGTGGACACAAAGATCAGCAAGCATTGTCTCAGAGCCACGGGCTCCTGTCTGAGACCACTATTACTGGACTCCAGGCCGCACTAGCCCAGTAATGAAGCTGCTAGGAATGTGCAGAAGTGGGTAGCGATGTCAGAGGAAAGCACACCTCCAGGCTCAACTGTTCTGTGCACAAATCTTATTTTGCATTCAGTGACACATTTTTCTGCTCCTGAGAGAGATGCCCTAAATTCACCTAGAAACTCCCCATCTAGGTGAATTATAGAAGTATAGAAGTGTTTGAAGTGTAGAATGTGTTTGCTTGGGGCTGGGGAAGAAAATTGGAGCTTTTGTTCTATTTCGTGAATCCTCTCATTCTTTTTTCTCTATGTACTTTGGGTTGAACATGAATTGGAATCAACACTCCTAGCCCACCCTGCACCACCGTACCCCATGCACTGCCTTCTTCTTTTCTGTCCCCAGATTTATTTTTCAGGCAAGTTCTCACAAACCTACAAATGAATAACTCCCCATGCCCAGGCAGGCCTGTGTGCAACAAGTGGGAGACAATAAAATAGGACCTTCTTCTTGTTCCCAATCCTTGACCTTAACTTGCCCCTCAGGTCTCACATTGGACCCTGTTCCCTTGTGAAAACAAAGATGTTTCTTCTGGCATGGAATTAAGAAGTGACAAATAGCCATTAACATAAGACACATCAATTCATAAAAAAAAAAAGAAAGTGCAATAGAAGCAATTCAATGGTGATGATAGCGCCACCTGAAAAGTACCCAGGTCAGGATTCAGAGAGCAGTGAAGGAGACAAGATACACCCCCCCTCCACCACCACTTAATTCCCATATTCAAAGATTAGAAGCTCTCAGTCCTTGCCCCTTGGGGCTCACAACTAGTTAATGGCAACAACAGAACTAGAATCCAAATCAAAACTTTTCCTAAATCATATGCTGCAATTTGTACATAATTCTTCAAAGAAAATATACTGCACCGCGTGGAAACTTGATTCCTCTCCAACTAGCATCCTCTAAGTAAGAGTCAACCACGTGCAACCACGTATGAATAAACATGCACCCAGCACTTGCTGTGTGCCAGGTGCTTTGAAAAGGAATCAAAGCACGATTAAGCTGTTCCAGTGCACAAGAGCTTACAATCTAGTTCAAGAAACAAGACATTGGCCAAATAGGTGGTACTAAATTAACGAAGATCCAAGCATTGATGAAGCCAAGACCAGTCAATGTTCCTGTCAGTGATGGGTTTCCAATCCAGTGGCAAAGTCACACAAAAGTTGGTCAATAAGCAACTGAGCTAAGGTGCGAGCAATATAAGTGGTATGATAAAGGTGTTTAGGCAGTCTCCAAAGTAGGAAGCCAGGTGTGATGCTCAGTTGATGAAGCCCAGTAAGCAAGAAAGTCATCTACAAAGACAGAGGGAAGGTGCTTTCCAATGCTAGAGGGATTAGCAAGCACAATTTCCTGTGTTTCCTGCATACACACCCAGGCCTCTGGGAATTGAGCCCAGAAACCTGAACAAGCCTTCAATCCCAGAGAAGGGATTTGGATCTCGTGTTGGGGACATTTCGTGAGCATAATCGTAAAGAGCAAGCAGAATGTGGCAGGAAATCTGATGAATCAGCATGTTATGTCCAGAGAAATCGTAATATAGTTCCAAATGTAATGCAATTTGGGAGACGACCGCTGGACCAGAGTCATTACCGACTGGATCCAACAGGATATCAAAAGGTCACGTGGCCACCCACCTACAAGGTGGTCAGACTTCCTTATCAAGACCCTGAATGAATAGTTCGAGGCTTTTAGTATTCCCTGAAACAACCAGATGCCATTGGGCTACACTGGCACGTGATAGGGTCAAATGGAAATATTACTGGCACCCACTCGAGCAAATCAATGAATATCGGGGTGTCAAGTGATCAAGTGATGTCCAGAAAAGGCCCAGAGTAGAGAGGGGTGGGGGAGTGTGGGAGGCAGGCAGGGGGGGAACCAAAAAGGAAGAGACCAAAAAAGAGAAGTGAAATGCATGTCTGCCTTACAAAAGGGGAAAGAGCAAACATTTTATGATCCCAAAATCACTTTGTTTCCCAAGGTTCATGATTTCTACTAGAAGTGGTAGCAGGCAGAAGAGGCAAACAATGGTGGTGCCTGGGAGGAGAAAGCAGAGCGGAGAGGTGCTCCCTGGAGTTGAGCAGGTTGGGGACAGAACAAGGAGGCAGCAGCCAGGAGCTGGCTCAGGGACATGGGGACATTGGGCTTCAAGTTTTGGCTTTTCTGGGAAGAAAATGAACCTTCACTGAAACCTGAGCCAGGTTGTGAGGGAGTCTGGATTCTCTGTCCAATCCCCGGCAAAAGACATTGAAGCTCTGAAGACATTGGCAGCAGGGTGGACTCCATCGGTGAGGCTCTTTGGGAGGCAGAGAAGTGATTTAGAGTAAATTAAAGGAGGCCTGAACCATAATGGGTTCAGGCAGTTCATCACATCCTAATGCCACGTAGCCTGGTCAGCTTCAGGTGACTCCACATTGATACAGCTCTCCCAGCTCAGATCTGACATCAGTCTGACATCAGTCTCTCACCATTCTTAGAGAAAACACCTTGCACTTCTTACTTGCCTCTCACAACAGGCCCATGAGGTAGATGGAGCCTGTATCAGCTTCTAGGTTGCAGGCAAGAAAGGAGACCTCCCCAAAGCACCGCCACTAGACCAGGGCCAGAGTAAATCAGAGTCAATATTGGGCCCATCCTCACAAAGCCAAAGAGGGAACTACTCCTTCTAACTCAGAAGGACGGAGGAAACTTGGGAAACGCCTCTGCCCCCACTGGGTTTCTGACCTTAGCACATCATTGACGTAAGGGTTCTCGTGGAACGCACTCCCTCAACCCCTACCATCTTGTTCTGTGTTTTTTTCTGACTAATAATCTGGATTTTTTAATCCCTGAGGATCGAGAGTAACCAAGAGGTCTTTATGAAATATGATAACGTATTTCAGGTCTACAGAATCCACCATTACCCCCCCCCGACATAGTGTGGGTGAGGGGCTTAGGCCTTTCAAGTGTGGCATGAGGTTTAAGATCTCACCAAGTTGCACAAAAGCATTTGTGGGTGATGTGGACTCGAACTGTTTCTCCAGGAATCCCCAGTGTTTCCTGGTCCTAAGTGCGAATGACCTTCATTCAAGTCCCTTTCCTTCCCCCTTGATTCCAGTGTTTTCCCATACCTCAATTTCATCTCTGCCCCACCCCAGACTCATTAGAAGTTCAAAGACCATACCTACTAAGCACGCATCAAAGATAATCCCTACTAAGCATGCATCCCAGCACAAACTGGTAGAAGGACAGAAACTGACTTCAAGCCTCCTCCAGCACAGAAACATTAAGCTGTTACTCTCTAAACGAGGAGGGGACTCCCAAGTCACATCATGGGTCCTTTTCCTGCCACTGAATTTCTATAAGCTCTATAAGCACCGATTTCTTTAAAGAAAAGACAGTTCAATCCTGTTAGCTACCAAACATAGTATGAAATCCAGCAGGTGATAGTCACATTCCAAAAGTTTTCCTTCCATGTAGATTTTATTTTGTATTAGAAAATCTGAGCATTTTATGAAATTTTTTCATTTTCCCCATATCTTCAAAGATAATTCATCCAGCTATTATTTATGAATGACTCATGCTTATTATTCCAGCCTTGAAAGAAGTCATCAAAAACAAGTTTTAAAGCCACTCATGTAATCACATGATCTTACATTCCAGGAGTCACATTTGATTTTTATAAATTAATCCAAGTTCAAAAGGCATTAGTGGGCTTTTAGTTATGTGCTTGCCAGGCACTATAGAAAAATATTAAATTCATAGTTTTTATCCTTAATAAGAAACTTAAAATAGCTGGGGCAAGGGGAAGCAGACTTCACACACATCCAAAGTTACCAACAAACATATGATTCCTGAAAATAAAAAAGAGAGATCAGAATGTAAAGTTTAGAAGTAATAGCCTCATTGAAATACACAGCCAGAGAACACAACCCAAATAGATTGACTTGTTGAGACAGTGACATGCCACCCATTCCCATAGTGCAAGAAATGCCTGAACCTCTTAAAAAATCTGACACAGGTGCTTCAAATACAAAATTAAAGCTAGCAAACATTTCAGCAAGAAGGGGCTAACATGAAAATTGGGGTCTTCCTCCTTTAAAAGGGCAGGGAAATGTCCAAAAATTATGAGAAAGTAGAAGGCAGGTCTTCCTTCCTAAGATGCGGGGTGGGCAGGCACCATTTTACTGGAGAAAATGGTCACTAAAACTGAGCAGCGATGCTTTAGACTGTAGCAAGGACTCGAACACACAGCTGAGGATAGGCCTATAGGAAGGTATTACTCAAAGGAAAGTCTCCAACGAGGACGCTTTGTTGGGACCTCTATTAAGGGTGGAAACATTTCCAGGATACTGGAGTTAGGGAAAGCTTTTGGGAAGAGGGAACAGAGTGCAAAGCCTCATTGAGGACATGACATGACGCCCATAATGGGACAGTGGCTTTGAGGGCACATACCGTGGCTGGGCATAAGAGTTACCCCAAAACACAATCTTCATAACTGGCCTTTTCGCCACCATAAATCTAGAAGGACTTTTTTTTTTTTTACAGCGAGTGTGTGGGCTGCTTTTGGCTGTCTTTTTGAAGACCAGCTGCTTTGTGCTATCAGTCAGGAAAACCACTGAGAAAACTTACTAGCTCTAGTTGTTTTCTACTAACTCAGAAACATTAAGGCTACAACTACAAGCAGATCATGACAAATCACATTATGAGAACATAATGGAGAATTTCCCCACTTTGCTCTTTTCCCATTTCAGCCAGGCCCACAGGAAATAGGGAGACTGCACTGTAGCCAAACCAAACCTACAAGACAGATAAAACTTTCTGAGGTCAAGAATCTCTCTTAAGAAAGGACCTGCCTACCCCCTTACTCCACTCCAAGGGGCCACACACGCAGGAGGGCAAACTGACCATCATAAGAAAGGAAAATGAAATTTCAGACACCCTCCCTGCCTTGCTCACTGCCCACTCAGGACACACTTCCTCCCAACCAATGACTAAGCCGCTTAACAACAACTCATGGCTTGAAAATAGTAAAACCCAGAAAGGAAAGAGTCCACGGGACCTTCTGTGCACTTGTCCTCTGCCCCGGCCCTACCCATGTGCCCCTGGGGCTGGAACAACTTCCTTCTAACTTGCCCAGAGTCCTGACTCCCCCGCCCCACCAACAGCTTCTAAGCAACTGCCACTAACTCAGAACTTCCTCTGAGTCCTTGCTCCTCCACACCAGGCCAGACCTTCATCTCAGCTGAGCTCCCGCCACCGCCCCACTTCCCCAACCTGGAATCAGAAACTTTCTGAGAGTTTCTCAAGAATCTTGGCAGCTGGTGATTGTCTTCATAAGAGGATCCCAAGTTCATCGTTATATCTGCCTTAGAGGGCACGCTTCAATGGATTAGTCAAAAGTGGCACAGGATCACACAAGCTCCTAGGAAAGAATATAATTGTGTGTACCTTCCCTTTGGCCCCACTTATATCCAGAAGATATATCTGAGTCTGCCATTCCCTTCTGCCTCGACATTAAGGTGGGGCTTCCAGATGCTCAAAGTTAATGCAAAATTTGTGGTCAGTCAGTACTAGTACTCACCCACCTCTGCCCATCTTTCTCTCTCAATTGCCCTTATCTCTGCACACTATACCTTTTCTCTTCACATTCAAATGTCCTGAAAATGTGCCCAATCTGGCCTCCTTTTCCTAATATAACTCTACTACGTGCTCGATAATCGACTGCATCCCAGTTTTTCCTTCTACAGTGTGGCCAGAACTGTCCCCTGTAAAAGTCACCAGCGAGCTTCTTCCTTAGAGGCAAAAGTTATATTATCCTTGTCTCAGGACATGTCTTGGGATGCCTGTTTTGTTATGACTCAGTTTCAAACTCTTTTAAGTTTTTTGTATTGTCAAGCTTGTGGATACAGTAATCAAACTGAAGTTAGATATTGCCCCTTCAGGAAGCCAAGGGTCTACCAGAGAATTCAAGCTCAAGTGTTCTGTAAAAATACAAAAAAAAAGGAAAAGGAATCCTAATCTAGAAAAGTCTGGAGGCATTATTAAAGGAAAAGGAAGACGCCATCAAAGAAAGCAAACACAGGAAGCAAAATAATGACGACTCTCACAGCCAATGCTCTTTCTTGTCAATGATCAAAGCCATGATAAAGCAAGGCCTCAGAAAGGGCCAGAAATCAACCTCTGGAAAGCTCCCCCACCCCATACTCCTTAGTCCTCACTCATCTAAGTTCGTCTATGAACATATGTTTTGTTCCTTTCTCTCTGCACTTTGGCTTTCTCCTTTTGGTTCATTAGCTACCTTATCAACCCTCAGTGTGCTTGTCACATAAGAAGACAGAGCTGGCTCACAGTCTTGGTACTCACCCTTGACTTGGTTTATCCAAATCTAATGCCCACCCCACTTAGGTAGAACAGAGGAGTCATATACAGGGGTATCATATTCAGGGAGTCATATACATTAAGCCCCCTGAGCCAAGGATTGTCAGGGAAGGCATGTCGGGGAACGCCGCCAGGGTCCCCGACAGTGCCGGGAAGCTAGTTCCCTTCTACCTCCAAAGCCAGTGGGGGAATGGATGAAGACTCAGGAATCCGATGTAATTTTAAAAGGCTTTACTTATCACAGGTTCAGGCATACAAGTCAGCAATAGGAAAAACCCTGTGCTTAGGATTCCCAGCTAGAACCCCAGCCAAGTGTAGGCCAAGATGGCTGCCACCACGAGTTAAGGCCCTGCATTTATTTGCATGGCATAAATATATATGTACATATTATGATACCAATATTCAAGGTCAAGTGAAACATATATCAGGAGGTCTTGTCAAAGGTGGAAATTATCACAAACGTGTGGGAGTCAGAGGTTAGGTGAGACAGAAAATGGAACAGTGTGCTAATAATTGTCGAGGGTACTAATGCCAACCTAGAACTGAGCATTAAATAGAGGCAAAAGGATACACATGACAACCTTTTAATGTATGTTCTGTAATCCATAGTCTGGAAGGGAAGGAAAAGAGAAAGAGAAAGGGAAAGAAATAAAGAACCTGCCATGGAGGTGGGCTGGGGAAGGGGAGGGAACCAGGGACGTTGGTGGTGGGAGATGGGCACTGGTGGAGGGACGGATGCTGAAACACTGTATGACCAAAACCCAAATATGAACTTTTTTTAATTGTATATCTTTTTATTTGTATATCTCACGGTGGTATAATAAAATACTTAAAAAAAAAGACGAAGACTCCCAAGAAGGGTGCGAGCTAACAAAGAGAGAGAGAGAGAGAGAGAGAGAGAGAGAGAGAGAGGGAGGGAGGGAGGGAGGGAGGGATAGAGAGGAAGGAAGCAGGCTGGTTTTATACCCCTGCAATTCAGACCTCCCACTATTATTAGATGCAGGAAGGGTCACATGCCCTTAGGTAATTTCTCCCAGCACCTCACCTAGGCCCTATTATATGCTAATGTTTTGAGCCAAGATCTGCCCCCTGGAAATGCCTTTATAGGGTAGAGAAGGGGGGTTTCTGAGATGGCATGTCTCTGTACCTAAGACTAATGCCAGTTAAATATTTCTCCAAGCCTTTACAAGTCTCTTCTACTTCACGGTAGTTTTATATTTTAGTTGCCTTTGAGTTATCAGGGAACCATGCTTGCTTACTTGGAGGCAAACAGCATTTCTCTCTGGTCTAATTACTTAGAGATCCAACGTGGCCAGGCAAATATGTGGTAAGATCTAGCTAGTCCCATGATGATTGTGGTAGCATGAGAGAATATTTATACCAGCTAGTACAGAATAACATGGTCAGATCAACTGCCACATTTAGACTAACCTCTTATCTATGAAGTGATTTGCAGGAGGCAATCCAGAGCAGATGCAGAGGCTCTTAGAGGAGTCCTGCAAGAAAGGCATCACTGTATCACTGTCTTCCCGTTCATCATCGATTTGCTTGAGTGGGCACCAGTAACATCTCCATATGTCCTATCTCATGCAAGTAGAGCCCAAGGGCACCTGCTTGCTCCAGGAACATAAAGAGCCTCAAACCATTCCATCAGGTCATGGGAATGAGGTCTATAATTGCTACTGGTATTTGGCATATCAAATACGACATGGGTAGCTTGCCAGGCTCTGCCGTGCGGGTAGCATACTCTTGTAGTCATCTCTAAATCCAGCATTTATTGATGAACTGCACGGCCGCTTGTGGCTGCGCGAGCCGGGCTGTGATAGGCTGGTCTGCTGGGTGGACTTCTGAAGAGGGGGAAGTTTGGATGTGGAAAATTGAGGCCCTCATGGAGTGGGGGGTTGTCTAATTGTTGCAAGGCTCTGCTGGGGTGGCGGGCCAGGGCTAGAACCCGCCATCCCTCCCGGGCACCTCATGAGCGGCTGGGCACAGGGAGAGCCAGTAGCAGCTCTGCCCCATGTCTGTGAGTCAGGGGAAGGCATCAGGGCCTATAAATGTGAGATAAACAAACCAAGCCTAGTCCAGATCCTGTTGCTCATGCATCTACAAAGCTCACTTTCTCTTAAAAAAATAGAATAAATGACATGTCATGTCTCTCATTCCTGAGTCTCTTTACCACTAGGTACTCTATGATAAAAGCAAACTGCAGCATATCTAAATGTATCAGTCTTTCCTGATCTTCCATGAGGGTGACTTGATTCCTGGCTTTTGTAACACATTCTAGTTGTAGGACTGAGAATCTCCCTCACCTCCTCCCAACTTTGCTGCTCTACAGGTAGCTGACTGCTATAGACAATGACACTGCTATAGTGGGTCCAGCTCATCTCAAAGTCTTTGTATATTCCACAGAGGATGCAACCACATATTTTCCCTACCATTCCTAATAGTGATAGGTACTCTGCCCTTAACAGTTACTAAAATAGCAGAATTCTGCCAAAGTATGAATCTAACTGCCTAGTCTCTGATCCATAATTTATCCAGGAGGAAGATGTATAGTGGATGCATTTCCCATACTCCCAAGCATGGGTTCTGCCTTATTTCTTCTCGCCTCTGAGCTTATGTTGGTTCCTGCCTAAAAATAAAGCCTGCTTTGCATTTTGGGGCTCTTGGGATATATTCCCAGGGTGGTATTATTGAGTAAAATGGGAGCTCAATTTCCAGTTGTTTAGAGGAAAGTCCATATTCTTTTCCAAAAAGGTTGAATCAGTCGACAGTCCCACCAACAATGGATGGGAGTCCCTTTCTCCCCTCATCACACCAGCACTGGTTGTTCTTGCTCCTTTGAATGTGTGCCAGTCTCTGGTGCACTTCTGTGTTCATAGCAGCACTATTAACAATAGCCAATATGGAAACAATCTTAGTGCCTGAGAACAGGAGACTAGCTAAAGAAAACTTGGTACATCTACACAATGGAATACTATGCAACTGTTAGGAAAAATGAAGTCATGAAATTTGCCTATAAATAGATGAACATCGAGAGTATCATGCTGAGTAAAATTAGTCAAAAGAAAAAAGAAATATATAGAATAACTGCATTCATTTGTGGGACTTTAAAAATGAGATTAATATCAAAGGCCAACCAAAACAGGGACCAGAGGACTTGTCAATGGTTGAAATCTATCACAAGTGTGTATTGGGGGTCAGATTTTAAGTAAGATAGAGAAGTGACCACTGTACTAATAATTGTTGGAAATGGTAATGCCAGAGTAGAACTGAGCATTGAACGTAGGCAAAGGCAAACAATAACAAAGGCAAAGGCAAACATAAATGTATGTATTGCAAGCCATAATGTGTAAGAGAAGAGAGAGAGAGGGAGAAAGAAGAGGAGAAAAGTGCCTGCCCTAAAGGAAAGTTGGGGGGGAAGGGGAAGAGAATCTGGGGACATTGATATTGGGAAGGGTGCTCCAGTGAAGGGATGGGTGCTGGAATACTGTATGACTGAAACCCAATCATTAACAACTTTGCAACAGTATCATAAAATTTTTTAAAAAGATAAAAATAGGCAAACTTTATATAATAAATGTGGTTATTCTCCATAATAACCGAAAACAAAGTAAAAGCCTTCCTAAATTATAGCAACACTCTCCCCAAATACACAGATGCATAGATATATGCACATACACACACAAACACTTCAATTTGTCAAGCTCCACATGTTGTAATTGGTACTGATCACTTGCAGCATCTTAGAGCAGGTACCAATGAGGTAAACTAGAGTGGGGGTGGGGCTACTCCAGGAGGAAAGCTAATGAAATAGTTTTTGCACAGATGGAATGAAGATAATGGGCCAAGAATCAAGGATGAGGTCCAGTCGCAACAAAGATATTTCCTGAGGGCCAACAAGGGTCAGGCAGTTTTAGACACTCCTAATACAATGTAGGCTGCATGGCCCTAATATCTGGCTACTTCAGTTAATTTCCCCCACCATATGCTATATGAGGAGAGAACAGACCACCACCCACCAAGCTTCCTAGATACCACACTGGAAGTAAGTGCCAGAGTGGGGATGGAGGAAACCAGTACTGCATTAGAAATAATCAGCTCCAGGCTGCCACAGGCACCATGGGGAAACAGCACAGAATCCTGCTGCGAGGGAGTGGGTGAAGAAAAGAGACCTGAAGCTTCGACAAAGAATGCACACATATGTAATCTATCTGATAAAGAATTCAGATATGAAAACGTGAGGATGTAAAATGGACTCCAAGAGAAACAGTAGAATGAACATCCAGTAAAATACAGGAGAATATGAAAAACACAGTAGAATAGAAAGCCAATAAAATACAGGAGGAAATGAGAGCATAAATAAGAAAACTACAAAGAGAAGTGGCACTGATAAAAAAAAATTGGGTAGATGAAACGAAAAACTCAATGGGTGCCTCAATAGTAGAGTAACAACGCTGAAGACAGAATCGTGTGCTTGAAGATGAGATGCAGAAAACTTCCAGGCAATAGTGAAAGATGGAAAAAGACCTCAAAATAACTCAAGGGCATAACAAAGAACTATGGAATGACTTCAAGAAAAACAATGTAAGAATCATGGGAGTTCAGAGAGACAAGGAGGCAACCCCAATGAGGTAGTACCAGTAAGAGACAAGATTGCTGGAAAGTTCCCAGGGATGGAGAACACAGGCATTCAGGTCCAAGAAGCCCAAAGGGTACCAGCAAAAAGAAACACTAATAGACACAATAGAGACAATATATTGATAACTCAAGATCAAATAAGGAAACTACATACAAAGGAGTGTCCCTTAGATTTACAGTAGATCTATCAAAAGAAATGCCCCAGGCCTAAGAACAATGGTGGGGATATAGTAAAAATCTTAAGGAAATGGAGGCTTCACCAAGAATAGTTAACCCAACCAGACTCTCATTCATAGTTGAAGGAATGATAATAAATTTATGAATAAACAACAGCTCAGAATTTCATAGACTCAAAACCAAGTTTGAAAGTAAAACTCAAGTAGTTACTATAAGACAAGACAAATCCCACACACACAACAGACCACTAAAGAAAGATAGCACAAAACCCCATGACAATAATCTCTCAATGCCAATGGCCTAAATGCACCAATTAAGAGTCACAGGGTGGTAAAATGGATTTAAAAATTGAATCTAACACTCTGCTGCCAACAAGAAACACATCTGAATAGTCAGAACAAACACAGACTCAAAGTCAAAGGTTGGAAAACAGTTCTTCAAGTAAACAACTCCTTCAAAA
The DNA here is from genome assembly GCA_021461705.1 of Cryptotis parvus. Taxonomy (NCBI): domain Eukaryota; kingdom Metazoa; phylum Chordata; class Mammalia; order Eulipotyphla; family Soricidae; genus Cryptotis; species Cryptotis parvus. Next base: position 143,093 of record JAJIBD010021127.1, read on the forward strand.
GGGCCAAGGAGTCTATACTAGTATCTGATAGTATATATTGCAGACTGAAAAGGTTAGAAGAGACAGTGAAGGTCATTCCTTAATAATCAAGCAATAGGTACATCAGGAGGAAACCTCAGATCAGTTGGATTAAAGACCTCAACATTCATCTTATGCTGAATCCATAAGGCGCATGGAGCAAAATGTAGGCAAAACCCTCCACAACACTAAAGCTAAAGGCATCCTCAAAGGTGAAACCTCACTGACCCAGCAAGTGGAAGCAAAGATAAACAAATAGGACTTCACTGAACTAAGACACTTCTAGAAATGGTGGTCAATTTAGGACTACCCTAAACTAAGAAGCTTCTATACCTCCAAAGAAATGGTGACTAGGGAATGGAAAAATTATTTACCCAATACCCACCTGATAAGGGGTTAATATCAAAGATATATAAGGCACAGGTGAAACTTTATAAGAAAAAAAATCACCCAACCCTATCCAAAAAATGATGAGAAAAATGAACAAACTTCCTCAAAGAAGAAATTCAGATGGCAAAAAGGCACTTGAAAAAGTATTCTATCTCACTAATCATCAAGGGGATGCAAATCAAAACAGCAATGAGATATCTCACACCACAGAGTCTGAAACACATCCAAAACAGAGAATAAGCCTCTCAAACTTTTCCTGGGAGAACTGGATTGAGATATCATTTGCATCCATTCTCCTTGTAGTCTGCTTTTGGAAAACCCCATCTGAGAATTCTCAAAATGCAAAGATAAATTGCTTTTGACAATTTCGTGTTCTATTTTCCTAGCACCCAACCAAATTTCCATTTAGATACCTCATTGTCCCTGGATTGTAATCCTTCATCAAAAAATATATTTATTTCCAGTGATGTTCTGGTAAACCAGGATTGCCAAGGAAAAGAAAAAAAAATTCCTGAGTTTCTTAATATGTGATAATTAACAGGTTAAAAATATGTAAACATTCCACCATGGCAGATCTCCAATTCTCAATATGATGCCACTGAAGAAAGGCTAAAAAGAGGAACACATAGCCGGTTAGAGCTAGAAACTCTGTTCCCACACACTGACTTCCACTACCCAGTCACTCCCCTGGGATAGTTGTTAACCATTGTTTTGGCATTGGCTTTTGGCAGTTACCTAGCCATAAGTCAGTCATAAGAGATTACTCTGTGTGGTTATAGGTTCCTTACCCAAGTTGAGAGGGAAAATGTAAACTGTTTTGTACATGTTTCTGGATGAACCAAATCCACAACTATGGTTTTGGTGTTAAAACAAAAGCCAGCCTTGGCTGAAAGATATATTTAAACATGTTCATGATCACTCTTAACTAGGGATGCAAATCAAAAACACCATGACATCTCACACCACTGAAAACAGCTTATATCAAAAAGTGTGGTAACAGCCAGTGTTGGTGGAGTTGTTGTGAGACAGGAATCCGTATCCACTGTTGAATCCACATCTGGTTCAGCCTCTATGGAAAGCAATACAGAGATCACTCAAAAAACAAAAAGTAATAGAACTCCTGTGTGACCCAGTGATACTATCGTGTGTTCTGTTGGGCTGTTAGGGGTCCCCAACAGATATTGGGGACTGGCAGTTTCCCTGGTCATGTTCAGGACCAATGACTGTCCCCTCTGGCCAATGGACAAAGAGGCACTACCACCAGTTCTAGAAAATCTAAGGCTTTAATTTTTCTCCACTCACTCCTCACTTCAACCAACTCCACACACACACATCACCACTTGATCACTTGATCACTTGACTTCCCATAGATCATCGATTTCCAGGCTGCAGTGCCAAGAGGGGCACTTTGGTGGGAGCTGTGAACTGGTTGTCAGCTGGTAGTATCAGTCTGAGATGATAGAGCAAAGTCATGAAGGTCAAGATGCCCCACACAGGGCAGAGAAAAAACTGCTGAGAGAAACATCCAGAAACAGCCACAGGTCCAACTTGAGTCTTCAGCTGAACGTTCATTAGTCCATGCTGTGAAAACACAGGGTCAGGGATGAAATTCCCTGAAGGAAGAGAGAGAGAAAGGAGTATCATCTGGACTCAACAGGGCCTGAGACTAGTTTGTATTCCTACAGGCCAGAAGGAAAAAACAATCCTGCTAATGCTCAAGGCTGCAGGAGGCGGCAAAAATGAAGCCTTAGTCGAGGATCTGATCCCACAAAGCAAAGGGATCATCACCACATCACAATCAAATCTGCCAGAAATATATAATTTACAAAGGAAGGTTTTACAAAAGGTTTTACCCATTTATCCCAAAAACAATGAGGTGAGAAAAGGCTTCCCCTTACCAGGGCAAAAATCATCAGGGGGCCCAGACCCCCTGCTCCTGGAGGCTATAGAGGTAGAAACACCCACGCCACCACCCCCCTCACCCCCCCCCACGTTGGTTGTTTTTCTCTCATCCTTGGCTGGTAAGCAATCATTTTGATTATATTTCTAGTCATTTTTGTATAAACATAGCTAGAGAGATAGGAATTTCTCTACACCCAGGATTAATTTGTTACTGTTTTTGGCATATTGAATACACCATGGGTAGCTTGCCAGACTATCATTCCATTTGAAGCCACGGTGATCTCTTTTACTGGTTTAATCCAGTCCCACGGAGGGACCCTCCTTTTGGGGTGTGAGGAATTAGAATCAATATAAAGGCAATTGAGTTTTTTAGTTAGCAAATATGCCGAGTGCCTGGGAGTAACTAATTCAGAGTTAATTGACTCATAAATGTACCACCCTAACTGCCTTTCTGAGCCTATTAAATAAAATCCTTTGTAGTAGCGTAATCATATGTAGAAGGCTTACAGGAAAGAGAGAAGCAAACTTTCATTTACAATACAAGACCCAGAGCTAGCAAATAGTGCTGAAAATAAAGAATATACATGTGGGAAAGCTACCATCTCCTCTGGAGCTGCAGACTATGAGCTAGGCCCTGGTGGGGACGTGCCTAGTAAAACGCAGTCACAGTGCACAGGGAACACCATGAGTACCTTTGGATCAAAGTACAGCTTGGGGCTGGCACCACCTTATCTAGTCACCTTCACACACCACAGTGCTCTGCAAAAACCCCCAGGCTCAATGTGCCCATGAGAAGTTAGCCCTGAACTGTCTTGATGGTCAGGGCATGATAAGAAGCTGCCTTATAATTGGCTATGACAAAATGTGCTTCCACGTGCTTCTGTGTCTAAAATCATATAAAAGGCCCTGATGTGGGGAGTAAAATTGCTGCATGCTGGACGTGTAGTTGCTGCCACCTTCTGGTCACACTGTGCCTTCCCAGGTCTAGTGTCCACTAGAGACGTGACATATATGAACAGTGTTCTATCCCTCAAATGCAAAATCATTATTAAAATGACATTGGCACACTATTTGCCTATAAAGTGCTTACAATAGCAATGATATGGGAACAACCTAAATACCCAACACCAAAAGAATAGATCGAAGAAGACTCTGAGCATCCATTGGTGTGCATGACACAGATCGGATCCTAGAGGAAAAACTGGAGCCACAGTATGGCCATCCCTAGGGCACTTGTCTTGCATGTGGCCAACCTAGGCTTGACCCCAGCACCCCATATGGTTCCAGAGCATTGCACGGTACCAAGACTAGGTCCTGATGAGCATGGCTGGATGTGAGCCCAAACAAGCAAAAAACTATTAGAGAAAAAAAATTGCTGGAGGGGAAGGGGTCACATCCTTTTCCCCGAGAGCTGTGAGGCCTAGTTGCACAGAGCTTACGGTGTTTGTCAGTTCAAAGCATGGTTTGATGATAGCTTGAATGGAAGAAGAAAAATAAAAGGGAAGCAGGAAGACTTTCTCAAGCCCATGTTCCCCCTTGAACATGTATTTTTCTTGTTGATTTTGCCACTCTGGAGAAGTCCCTATTCTCCTTTGAGTATGTTTTCCCTTTCTCTTTCCTCTGATATGTAAGTAAATTTTGTCCAATAAGTACTATCTTGTTTCACCAAAATTAAAAGTGTGAAATAAATTTAAAAAAATGAGAATTCTTCAAAATATTTCTAACATAGCTGTTTTTTTCAAGCCTGTGATTCTCTCTAAAATACATACTACTAATTTCTTTTAATAAAAACTTTTTTGCTTTGCACCCAAAAAAAGTATTAAGCTTACAAATTTAAGATAATATATGTGTGCTAACAATGACACAAGTATAAAAAGCTGTTGGCAATTAGTAATCTGAAAAATGATTTTAAAAATCAGTGGCTCAGAGTCATAGCATGAAGAGACTCACAAGCGGCTCCGGAGGCTGGAACCTCGGCTCGCCCCGGGCCCAGCTAAATATGGGACCCACAGGAGGGCAGGCGGGTTTTGGGAGTGGGCCCGTCACCTCGGGGGTCCCGGAAGCAGCCGGATGAGACTCGCCCATCACACTAGCCACCATTTTTGCTGTCCGGATGCTGGGAAACTGCCTCACGACCAGATTAACAGAGCAAAACTAGTTCGAGCCCAGGTTGCACGGCCGCTGGCGGCGCGCTCCATTAAAAAAAGTGGAGACAATGATATCTTTTAATGCACTGCATTCCATGAAGAGCAGGAAAGTTTGGCGGGAGGGAGAGATAAAGAGGGAGAGAAATGACATACAGAACCCGCCAAATAGTTGAGGTGTGGGAGGGGGAGGGAGGTGGGGACATTGGTTTGGGTGGAGGGATGAGTGTTGGAACACTGTAGAACCGAAACTCTATATGAGCATCTTTCAATTGTATGTCTAAAGTGGTGTAATAATATTTGGGGGGGAATAATAAAATTAAATTAAATCGGAAAAAAAAATAAAATAAAACAAATGTACTAGCTATATGAAAAAAAATCAGTGGCTCAGGATTAGATAGATTCCTTCAAATGGTCAAGGTTAGTAGTTTTCAAACTGGTCCACCAACAAATTTTGTGCCTGTGCATAAAAATACTTCTGCCACCACACACGTGGTACACCTGAATCACATAGCACAGTAGAATGGGATAGTCAATCTGGGAAGGATGAGTCTTCAGCATCACTGCATTGTCTTGTCAGTATATTTTGTGTCAACTCACCTCTTGATATTAGTTACTTCCTACACACATTGCCAGTGTTGAACATACTTAATGTGACTGGATATCACTTGGGTGTGCCTATAACAATAAAGAATGTTGCTCGCCCCAAATTTTTCTACTCACTCTAGAATCCCCTGGACTATTGTAGTTACAAAAAAAATTTCAATTGAGAGAAGGAAGCAGAAGTCACTTCTTTAAGACCAAAGCTCTGCTCTCGTAGAACCTTTGTTGGGCCAGGAATGAGCTTTAGATGTATTTTCTCAACAAACTTTTTTATTTCTCCTTGAGCCTCTGTACAAATATTTTTACACTGAAAATAAAATAGATACATTCAAATATAAGTTGACTCTTTGGGATAATCCTATACAAGATGATAGAGAAATGTTTCTTAGAGAGTTTCTTGTTGATACTGACGTTAACAAGAAAACTGTGTTCAATGTAGTAAGTCAACATTTAAGCATGTTCACTCAAAATCTTATTTTCTTAACCTGAAAATGAGAATTCTTTTTATGAAAGATGTGAACTCATACACATAAAATTTTCATGAGAAAACTAATAGTTATTTATTGACATTCTGGATATCCAAACATAAAATACAATCATTGCTCAATGTTGGATCACTAGAGAAAGAATATCTGTCTCCCAGTTACAGACTGTAAATCAGAGTTTAGAATTTGTGACAAAAGAATTTGTAGCTCTCAAAGACAAATAGAGTTGTTTGCTATGCTTCATCTCTCTGAAACAATACTACAACCACAATTATCAAATATTTCAGCAGAGATGCAGCATCAGAATTTAAACTAACATTACTCGAATTAAACTCAAAAAGTTCAAGACATTCTGTTGTTAGTAATTTTGCATATGGCTTGCTTTCCCATAAGGTTTATATTTCATTATAAATGTAAATTACAGAAACTACAGATTTTTTCATTCTTTATAATATTAAGTTTATGAGCTAATTCGCAAAAACAGTAACATAATAATTTTCACTTTTGCCTTAGAACTCTGTGAAATATTTCTCCTGTTTCCACTGGTCCATAGGTCTAAAGTGGTAGAAAACCTCTGCCCTATGTTATTTGAAATTTCATATTCATTTTATAATTCTTTATAAATTTCCATGAAAATCATCTCTGGAATGATCATTGATACTTTGTTAAACTTACAGATTAAGGGGATAATGAGAGTTTTTATATCATACTTTTCCACTAATGTGTATGTCAAATTTCTCTTAGCAAAATTTTGTAGTCTCAGCATAGAAGTTTTACACATCACTGTATCATTGTATCACTGTATTCCCGTTCATCATCAATTTGCTTGAGCGGGCACCAGTAACATCTCCATATGTCCTGTCTCATGCTAGTAGAGCCCAAGGGCACCTGCTTGCTTCAGGAACATAAAGAGCCTCAAACCATTATATTAGGTCATGGGAATGAGGTCTATAATTGTTACTGGTATTTGGCATATCAAATACGACACGGGTAGCTTGCCAGGCTTGCCGTGCGGGTCAAATTTATTTCTAGGTATTTTTGCATTGTATTGTAGTTGAAATTACTTATTGCTTTTTCTGGTCATACTTGGCTGCTCTCAGGGATCACTTTTAGATGTGTTCAGTGCACTATCTGGTTACTATTCCTAGGTATTATTGGTGACAGGGATTTAAACTAGAGTCAGCCCCAGGCAAAGGAACCTTATAAAGCCCTGTACTACTTGGCCTAGTAGTTAGAAGTTTTTTTTATTTTATCTCCCAATAATTTTGTTGTTTTTAGTATAGAACAATATAATATTTTTTCTACATCAAGCTAAGACCTAGCTAACTGCATATATTCTAAAACTTAAGATAGGGCAGAAGCAATAGTATAGTACAGTGGATAGGTGTTTGTCTTGAACATAGCCAACCTGACATCAATTCACAATACCACATATGGTCTCCTGAATCTTGCCAAGGGCAATCCCTGAGGTCAGAACATGAAGTAAATTCTGAGCATTGCCAGTTTGTCCCCCAAAAAAAAACAAATGAAATGTTTTTAAGATTATTCCACGGTAATTTTTATATAGACCATTAGGTTATTTGTTTAGCCAATTATATCTTTTCCTTTCAAATCTTTACAAATTCACTACATGTCTTGCCTGTGTCTTTCCTTTCAAATCTGTACTATCTTTGACTCATTGCTGTGTCTAGAACCTCAATCATAACAGTAGAAAAGGTAAGAGCAGACACTTGTGACTGTCTGCATGTCAAGAAGAAAGCTTTCAGTGCTTCACCATTGCTGTCTTCAGAAGTGTTCCCCGCAGCATCCATCAAGGAAAATAAAAGGCATTCAAACTGGAAAAGAAAGCTATTAAACGATATCATTATTTGCACATAATGTGACAAGATAATTTCATAGAAAACTCTAGAGAACCCACAAAAAAGCTTTCAGAAACAAAAGCCCAATCCAGCAAAGCATCAGGCTGCAAAATTGATATACAAAAATGCATTGCATATACAGACACGAACAATGAACTGGAAAAGAAGTCAGAAAATTTTTTGTTGCAAGTCATGATTCAGTCCCTAGAAATAGGAGCCCAAAATATTTTATGAGCAAGTTCATGGCCTTGGTGATTTTATCGTGTGTGTGTGGGGGTGGGGAGTGGTGTTTGGGCCACACCTGGAGGTAATCAGGAATTCTGTACTCAGGGATCACTCCTGTTGGATTCATAGGGCCAAAGAAGTGCTGGAGATCCAACCCAGGTCAACCACCTGAGGCATAAGCGCACTCCCTGCTATCGCCCCAGCTCCACTGGTGGTTTTATCTTGGTTTAAACTGAAGAGCAAGGGACTCAGAGCAATGGATAGCACAGTGGCGAGGGCATTTTCCTTGCTTGTACCTCAAGCCAGGTTTAATCCCTGGCATCCCAACATCCCATATGGTCCCTTGAGCACCACCAGGAGTAATTCTTTGGTGCAGAGCCAGAGTAACCCCTGAGCATTACCGGGTGCGACTCAAAAAAGCTGAATGAATGAATGAATGAATGAATGAATGAATGAGTGAATGTTGAATGAATGAATGAATATTGAATGAATGAATAGATGAATAAATGAATGAATGAATGAATGAATGAACAAAACTGAAGAGTCATTGTCTAATCATAGGTGAAATGGCAGACTCTTGATTTTTCACACAATGAATAAAGCAAATGTCCAATTTTGTGGCAAACAGTGTTATGGATATAAGATTTTTGTCCCTAATTCATCCTTTTCCAGAATGCTCATCAAATGCTCTGTTTCATAAGTTACAAATTATTACCCCAGCAGGGCTACAGCCAACAGTGTTCTCCATAAAACTGCAAGGGAAGTAGAGCTTGGTATCATTTCAGTGCTCATCTGCTTTACCTGTAACATGAGTTCCTGGATTTGTTTAATATTTGTCTTCTGCTAGTAATATGCACAGTAATGAGTCATGCTTGTGATATTTTGATATTTGGTAAGGGGACAGTAGATTTCTTGTTAAGTGAATAATTTTATCCTTACAAAGGATTAAAATAAAAATTAAAGACTATCTTATTTCTAAATGGAAAGTAATTATAAAATCTTTACAGAGTTCCTTGAGAAGTAAATCTACTTATTATCTATTTTAAAAAGAGAAAAACATAACAAAAAGCAGAAAACAGAAAAACCGTTTCCTCACCTCTCTCCCTGGCCCTCCATATCGCCTCCATAGGCACACACTATTTAGAAGATACATGTGTAATTACTCAGCAATTCTTTTTTCTTCCTTAATTACAGAAAATATATAAGTATATGTAAAAGTTAGAAACATGTACAAGCTTTAAAGCAACATTCTAAGAGTCTCATGGTCTACTGACTCAGCTAGCCGGGAGCCCAGCAGGTAGGGTGTTTGCCTTGCACGCGGCCGGCCTGTTCCGGTCTGGGTTCGATCCCGGCATCCCATATGGTCCCCTGAGCATCGCCAGGAGTAATTCCTGAGTGCAGAGCCAGGAGTAACCCCCTGAGCATTGCCGGGTGTGACCCAAAAAAAAAAAAAAAGCAAAAATAAATAAATAAATAAATAAATAAATAACAATATATCACAGTATTTTCCAAAGCCACACATTAAATCTGGAGTGAGAGACTTATACACAGAAAATTATAAGCCTCTTTTGAAAGGGAAAAAAAGGATACCAGGAACAGGAAAATATACCACAATATGGAATGATTAACCAATTGCCAAAATTATCATCCTATAAACATAATAAGATTAAATGCAAACCCCATCAAAACATTGATAACATCTTTTCAAATGCTTAGAAGAAATTTTACTAAATTTGACGGAATTATAAAACTCCATAAACAGACAGTAATTCTAAGGAGGAAGAATTAAGGAAAAATCACATTCCCTAATAAAACTGTAACTGGTATTGAGAGAAAGAGAGAGAGAGAGAGAGAAGAAAAGTGCTTGCCATAGAGGCAGGTTGTGGGGAGTGGTGTTGGGAGGAAAACTGGGGACAATGGTGTTGGGAAATGTGCACTGATGGAGAGTTGAGTGTTGGAACACTATATGATGGAAACCCAATCCTGAACATAGGGCCAGGAGTCATCCCTGAGCTCTCCTGGGTGTGACCCCAAAACAAAACAAAACAAAAAAGATTGTAGCAATCAATGTGGGTGGGGATGTGGTGAAAAATAACTCTCTTCGGCTGTTGTGGGAGCTTCATCTGGTTCATCCTCTACAGAAAACCATGTGGAAACCTCTCTTAAAACTAAAAAAATATAGAACTGGAACAATAGTACAATGGGTAGGGCACTAGCCTTGCAAGCGGCCAACCTGGGTTCAGTATCTGGAACTACATAGGATGCCCCTGTTGTGAGACTCCAACCAAAAGCCTGTGAAAACACAAGTGGGAAAGCACTTATTTCACAGGCGGATCGGTTGAACTCCTGCTCCAAAAAAACTGTCAGAGCAATGATGTGAGCCCCATTTTACAGAACCACTAATGGGGCTTGGGACATCTGCAGGCAGCTGGCAAGAGAGCTACCACTTGATCTGCAGGCAGCTAGCAAGAGAGCTACCACTTGTATCACTTGTCTTCCCGTTCATAGATTTGCTTGAGCGGGCACCAATGTAATATCTCCATTCGTTGGGAATGAGGTCCATTATTACTGTTTTTGGCATGCCATATACACCATGGGTAGCTTGCCAGGCTCTGCCATGGCTCTGGGTTCATCCCAGGGGCCCAGTCTTTTCTATGTCAGACCATCAACCATCCAGGGCCCACAGGGCAGAGCCCTGGGTGTAGACAAGTCTGTCTCCTATCTGCCACCTGTTGATGCAGCAGGGCACTGCAACTACACCTGCAACACCTCGAGGGCAGGGTCAAGAGAGTACAGAAGCATAAATTTCCAAGCACATTATTTTTTAAAAGCAGGGTCTGGACCACCTCAAGGACATGAGCACATTCCCAAGTTACCAAGGTTACAAAATGAGACTAGGACCATATCAAGGGGACCCTGACTGTGTTCCATGGTGCATTTAGGTCTTCATACTCAGATGCCCCTAATAATATCCTGATCTCAGCTACTAACCTGCTTGAAGTTAGCCTGTTTGTCTGTTTTCCTTATAATTCCCCCTTTCCGACTCCTTTGCTCATTAATCAAAAAGTGACAATGAGATACATTGTCATTTATGCCATTCTCACCCATAAAAATGGCATAAATTGAAGAAAACTGGTCATAGACCAGAAAGAGAGCAGGCAGGGAAAGCCCTTGCCTGGCGTGTGGCCAATTCTGCTCCAATTATTGGCACTACATAAAGTTTCCAAAACACTATTAAGTCCCAAGGAGTCAACACTCTTGCGTTATCACAAAGGTTGGTATGGGGTCAGGAGCAGCTGGAACTTAATATTAAGCCTTCCGGTGGATGCTGATAGCTATACTGAGTAGGCACAGAACCAAAAAAATAGTGTCACCATTATTCCAGAAAGGGGCCTCCGCAGAGGGCCATCAGTGGGACTGAATTCCACCAAGTATCTTGCCTGCACATTTATCACCACGAATCAGAACATGGTTCTGATCATCTCTGAGATGACCCCTGGTTGGTGTAAACACCACTTCCCCTGAGTATCATACATAGTCCTCCTTTAGGAACTGTCAAGGGATCTAGCTCTCTCCTACATTGCAAAGCTACTGGAAGCAAATGACACTCTGTGACCCTGCTAGTAAGTCACTTGAACTATCAACCCTTGAGAGATCCTGGTCAATCCAGACAGAAAAGTCTTGGTACTGCGTTTGTGACAGCCCAACTCCTATAGCCCCCACGGCAGCCTCTACTGGCCAGTTCAATCTGATGAGGCTGGGACTAGCCACAGGTGCCCGACTCCTTCAGGAGAGATCACTGGGGAGTGTTTCCTTTCCTGAAAGCAGAGTAGAATCAGGAAATACAAGTGCATTGCTCATATCAGTTCTCACTGATCCACATTGTAGGGGAATGATCACTTGATCACTTGCTATCCCATTATTCATCGATTTGCTCGAGAAAGTGCCAGTAATGTTTCCATTTGACCCTATCACGTGCCAGTGTAGCCCAATGGCATCTGGTTGTTTTGGGGATATTAAGAGCCTTGAACTGTTCGTTTAGGGTCTTGATAAGGAAGTTTGACCATCTTGCAGGTGGGGAGGCCACGGGATCTTTTGACATCCCGTGGGATCCAATCGATAATGGCTCTAGTCCAACGGTCATCTTCAGATCGCATTATGTGACCAGCCCATCTGATTTTTGATGTCCTGGCAGATGAGACAGTGTCCTTGACTTTAGAATAGCGATGGAGGTCAGAACTCTGGATTCCTTTTCTCACTTGAGTGAGGCATGATATTCCAAGCATAGCTGTTTCGATTCCTCTTTGGGAGATGGGAGGGGAGGGGGCAGAATGATCACTGTATACTGTCTTCCTGTTCATCATCAATTTGCTCGGCGGGCACCAGTAACATCTCCATATGTCCTGTCTCATGCTAGTAGAGCCCAAGGGCATCTGCTTGCTCCAGGAACATAAAGAGCCTCAAACCATTCCAACAGGTCATGGGAATGAGGTCTATAATTGTTACTGATATTTGGCATATCAAATCGACACTGTTAGCTTGCCAGGCTAGCCATGCGGGTGGCATACTCTTGTAGTCAGCTCTAAATCCAGCATTTATTGATGAACCGCGGGGCTACAAGCGGCCGTGCAAGACAGGCTGTGGTAGGCATGTCTGCTGGGTGAAATTCCTGATGAGAGGGATGTCTGGATGTGGAAAATGGAGGCGCTCGTGGAGTGGGGGGTCGTCTGGCTTGTTGCAAGTCTCTGCTGGGGTGGCAGGCCAGGGTTAGAACCCGCCATCCCTCCCGGGCACCTCGTGAGTGGCTGGGCACAGGGAGAGCCGGTAGCATCTCTGCCCCCATGTCTGTGAGTCTCTGGATCAGCATACCTGGGCGGACTTGAGAAACACTGCTGCAGGGGTGGGTCAGTGGCGAGCCGGGCTGAGACACATCATTGGTGTCCTATTGAAAAGCACCTGAGGTGTCCCTGCAGTGGCTTGCCAGCTTTCATCCTACAGAATAAGGAATTTCTCTCTTTGTTCAGATTGTGTTAACTCTCCAGAGGGGGTCCCCATTTAAAGAGACAAAATTCAGGGGAACTGGACACCTGAAAGTCTCAATCCTGGTCCTACTGAATATCACGTGACACCAACTGTTTGGAGCAGAGCGATACAAACAAAAAATAGCAGGATTGACTGGGCTCTTCCAGTGGTCAAACATTGGGGCAGTGGGGGTGTAGCAGATGACCCTGAAGCAAGAGAAAGGATTAGTGTCCCCTTCTGCTGCCAAACATGAGTCACTGGGGTCCTGAGGTTTCTGGGGCACTCAGGTTTCTGGGGCACTCAGTTTCCCACCATGCATTGACTCACCACTTCCTGTATGTGGTCAGACCCAGGTTGCCAGGTGATGTGGACACCAACGGACTTTTGAAAATTTTCCTTGACAGTCAGTCAGAGGGTTTGGGTTGGGTGAAGACTGGTTTTGGCAACAAGCTGAACTCTGGCTGACCAGGTTAAGTCGACCATCGCCACTTGTTGCAAGGCTCTGCTGGGGTGGCGGACCAGGGCTAGAACCTGCCATCCCTCCCGGTGCCTCATAAGCAGCTGGGCACAGAGAGCAGGTAGTATCTCTGCCCCATGTCTGTGGATATAGTCAGAGACTATATCCAGCAGGCCGCCTGCTTCCTCTGCAAAACTTGGCTGTTACAGTCATTTGAATTATCCACTGGGATAACTTTTAAACCTGCCTACTAGTACACACTTGCTTTGTAGTGTGTAGTATTTGGCCCTAATTTATACAGAAAGGCAAATTACTGAAACATAAATTTCTCTCCTACTAGATAATCACAGTAATGGGTTGTTTGCTTCTAATAAATATTGTGGATCATTTTGCTTAAACACAGTAACAAATACAGATTCTTTTTTATTAAGACACTTGATTTATGATTCATAATAGAATTGTTTCAGCCACACAACTCTTTTTTTAAAGGCTCACTCCCCTTTACAAGGACTCTTTTTATATACATGCATCTTTTCAACATATTAAGTTCCTTCTACTCTTCTCCTTCGCTACCCAAACTTGACCACTTGATCACTTGAATCCGTTATTCATCAATTTGCTTCAGCGGCGCCAGTAACATTTCCATTGGACCCTATCGGCGTGCCAATGTAGCCCAATGGCATCAGGTTGATTCAGGAATATGAAGAGCCTCAAACCGTTCCTTCAGGGTCTTGACAAGGAAGCCTGACCATCTTGTAGGTGGGCAGCCACGTGATCTTTTGACATCCCGTGGGATCCAGTCGGTAACGGCTCTAGTCCAGCGGTTGTCTCCAAATCGCATTACATGTCTAGCCCATCTGATTTTCGATGCCTTGGCAAGCGAGACAGCGTCCCTGATTCTGGAATAGCGACGGAGGTCAGAACTTCGGGATTCCTTCTCTCGACCCAAACAACACATTTATTCTTTGTATTCTCCTCACACAGTTTTATTCAATTGCATCCTTCCTTTGTGGCTTTGTCCACTCTTTCAGTTATAATGGGCTCTAAACCAAGCCAAAAAAAATTCCTGCAGTTTGTACCTTTCTGAAGAACCTTTAAAAAATATTTAGTCTTTATTCTATGCAGCTGTGAAATACAGATATTTTATTCTCTTTAGCTTAGCCTAGCAGTCAGTAAGACTCTCTAGAAATAATTATTGGTTTGGATAAGGGAAATGTATACCCATAAGTGGCCTAAGACAGGATCTTGAATGCAGGGCAAAGGGCTAGAGGACCTGGTGGCTGGTCTGGGTGGGCCTGACTTCTGCTGCAACTGATTCACAACAATGGTTGATTCACACACACACACACACACACACACACACACACACACACACATTGCTATATCCAACAGGCAGAAGAAGCAATTTTCAACAACAAAAAAAGCCAGCTGCCCTCAGCGTAAGGGGGAAAGACTGCTGGAAACGCAGAGGGTCTTCACTGGCCTTCCCGGTGCCAGGGCCGTGTATCCCTTTCCAAAAGCAGCTGGAGGCAGGGAGGGCCTGACTGCACTCTCTAGACCTGGACCACTGCATTGCTCTGAATTTAGGTGCAGCAACCATTAAAACCTGTGTATCAAGGTCTTAAAGCTCGATGGAGTCAGACTGCTGATCCCCTGGACAAAACCCTGCCACGCCAGCTGCCTTTGTCTTAAGGAATAGAGTGGACACTGTGGAAGGGCAGCCTCCGCTGGCCACAGCACAGCCGGACACTGCTGGCCAGGAGCCCAGCACACTCTGGCGTGCGGTTCTAGCGCCCTGGAGGCAGCACCTGAAATTTCAACAGATCATCCTGAGGTGAACACGGTCTTTAAAACCAGCCCACCAGTAAAGTTTGTTGTGGAATTGGCTGGCTCTCAAACTTAAAATGACGTTAGCCTCTATTTTTCCCCCCCTTGTTACCTGGCTCAGAGTCTAATACAACTGTTTAAATATGTATCTTCAAACGCCTTTGAAAATACACAGTCTGGAAAAAGGGGCAAAGCTTTAGATTTGTCTACCTTTACCTTAGTTGGAAGGTCAAATATTCTTCGTGGTTTTCTGTCAAATCTCCCTTTTCTCTTCATTTAAGACCTATTTTCCCTTGGAACAGCATTTTTTCTACCAAAATATTTTTAATCTTAAGTTTCTTTTTACCGTAAATACATATATTTTCCTGATACTGTCCAGTCACAACGCATTCAGAATTTTTGATTTAAATGAGCTGCTTCTGAGCTTCCGAACTATTGCCAGCAGGAGACAGTGATACTTTGCCATTCCCAGCTCTCACTTGCCCCAGGAAAGGGGGAGGTGGCAACTAACTTCTCAGCTGCAAGGACACTAAAGCAGTGAGAGAGACAGCAGGGGCATGTAGGAACTTGTAGGGGGGACTTGAGGGATGGGGGGGCACTCAGCATTGTCCGGGGTTTTTTTTTTTCCCGTTGTTCATCGATTTGCTCGAGCAGGCCCCAGTAACATCTCCATATGTCCTGTCTCATGCTAGTAGAGCCCAAGGGCATCTGCTTGCTCCAGGAACATAAAGAGCCACAATCCATTCCAGAATGAGGTCTATAATTGTTACTGGTATTTGGCATATCAAATACAACACGGGTAGCTTGCCAGGCTCTGCCTTGCAGGTAGCATACTCTTGCAGTCATCTCTAAGTCCAGCATTTAATGATGAACCTCGCGCTGGCGGCCGCACGAGCCGGACTGTGATAGGCTGGTCTGCTGGGTGGAGTTGTTCAGGGGTTAATCTTCGCTATACACTCAGGGACTTCAAGGGCCCAGACCACACAGCCTACAGAAGACCAGACTGTGTCCATACTTGAACCTTTTACTTCTCATCCCAACCTATCTTTAATGTTTCAGAGTCACCCAAATGAGAGATGGGTAAAGTGTCCGAGTCCCCCAAGTCACTGCACAACAGGCTCTTATCCTGGGTTTCAGGTGAGGTCTGAAGGTGTTAGATAAAGCCCAGATAACAGATGCCCCAGACAAAGAGCTAATACTGGAGATGTAACATACTGTCGGGGCACTCGTGGGCCTGGGGATTGTGGTGAGCTGCTCTTAGAGCATCACCAGTAGGCAGGCATGAGTTTATTTGCCAGCAGGGAGAAAACTTGACTGGCTGAGATCCACTGTTTCCTCTCCGGAGAAGCTGTCAACCACTGGTTTTCTGGAAGAATAAAGATGCTGATAAATCCAAGGCCATGGATGAATGGAAGGTACTGATGAAACTGAAAGGGACCCACCTACAAACGCCCTCTCAGATTTTAACGAAACTCCCCAGAAGAGCTGGCAGACCTGATGAGAATCGTCACCCAGATACCCCTCTACCTTACGGCCCATTCTGTTCCATTGCAGACATTTCAATTAGCTGAGTGTTCAAGTTCATTTTGAGCCGGGTGAGGAAGTTCCTTGAAAGATTTATTTGTGGGAGACTTTGATTAGCCTAAAGAGGACCTGAAAATTTGGGGGTGTCATGCTGCTTCCTTCAGTCTGGGTTGGCAGACTGGATTCAGGACCTGTGGTTCCAGGGTTCAGAGCAGTGGGTATCTTGACAGGAATCTGAAACTGTTTTGGAAATTCCTACCAAAAGCCATAAAAATAAAAGAACACCAATCAATACTGTATGAGAAGTGGGAAAACACTGGTGTATTACACTAGCGGACCCGGCAGAGCTCCTGCTCCAGAAGAACTGAGTTCGAACAAGATGATGGTTCTGCATTACAGAAAGTTCAATGGGACGAGAGGATTTGCACACAACTGACAGGAGCTACAGAATTATAAATTCCCTAGTGTGTTATTTTGCAAAGCAGGGTATAGACTATCTCAAAGACACATTTGAGATGCATTCCCAGGTTTCCAAGTCTGCAAAGCAAGACTATGGCAATATCAAGGACGTCCCTGTACATACTTTATGGCTACGTTACGCATCCCAGGTTCAGATATCCGTGGCTGGTCCTGATCTCTGATGTTAGCATGCTTGAAGTTTTCCTATCCGAGATATGGGCAGCAACTAAGATTATCTTTTCTTATTTCTATTTTCCTAAGTGAACTGAAAAGTGTTCTGAGATGGGAAGTATCCAGGAAACACGTGAAACAATATTCTCTTGGGGACAGCTGTTCAAGGAAAATTCTAGAATGGATCTTAACCTGAAGATCAGGGAATGGGTGGTTGAGTGCTCATGTATGGTGGAAGAGTGAAGTCAGGAATACAGTGACCAGAAACTGGATTTCCCAGAATTGGGATCTCTGAAAAGGGCAGGTACCTTAGAGTCGCATCCTTGCCTTCCCTTTCTGTGGCTACTATCTCGGAGCAAATTTTCCTGTGTCTGAGCTGATCCAAAGCGAAAGTTACACCTCTGCACAGTCTACAAAGCAGCTCTGGCCTAGGTAGCAGGTTCCCGACATTTCAGACCTACAGATCTAGTGATGTCTATTCACTTTGTTGAGGACCAACGAGGGAAGAAGTGTTTTCTGCTTTATCTCCTGTTCTGGGCCACATCTGTGCTCAGGAACTACCCCTGACAGTGCTCAGACAACACTATTATTGCTCGGAGCCCCATTCATAACTCTTAACCCTTAACGTGACAACTTCCTAACACTTCCTAACTTCAAAACTACACAGCACAACACAGTAATATTTTACCACTCTCAGCTCTCACTTGCTTGAAGGAGGCAGTTGGCGCTGCCAGCTGCAGGTCACTGTTGTAGGCAGAAAGAGGGGCCATAGGGGCTGCAGTGGCGGCTGCTGAGGTCGCAGTGCGGGGGCAAAGGTACCATGGCATGTGTAGAAGGGGACAACAGCTTCAAACTCCCTTAAGATTTCTTTATCTTCTTCCTTCAGGTTTTCCTCCTGGGGACGGGGTCGTGCCATTTTCCTTTTCCTTCCTTTTACTCATGGAGCGGGACCTCTCTAGCGAGGACCCAACACGCCAGTGCTGTGAAGTAACATAAGAGCCTGGACATTAGGGCTCCATCTGCTCAATATCTGATAACACAGTTCTAATTGTGAGATGGTATGAGCATTTAGAGATTGCTTCTCAAATTACACACACACACACACACACACACACACACACACAGGCCAGACAATGTGAATACATCAAAAATAACAAAAGCAGATTTCAAGCATAACCAAAGCCAAATTCCTAATACTGTCTGTTCAAAGCGAGTCATAACCAAATTCAAACACGACAGAGCCAGATTCCAAACAGAAGCACAAGTGATGCCTTCAAATGCAAATTTTCACACAGAGGAGAAAGTTGCTCGGTATTAGAATCACTTAGAGATTTTTTTTCTCTCCTTTGAAATAACCTATTTAGTTTCACTAAGGAGTTCTATAATTTTAGGTTAACAAAAACCTCAGGGATTAAATATTTTCTTAAATGTTTTTGCATTTTAGTTTGCTCCTTTGCCTCTTAACCATCGTCAGTTTCAATTCAGCTCCCCAACAGTATTGGGGTTGGTGAAGGCCCCATTGCTTTTAGGGCCAAGACCGTTCCCTTGACCAATGGATACAGGAACAAATCCATAGGCTCTTTAAGGCCTTCTTTTTAATCTATCTTTTCTCTCTCTCCTTACTGCACCTTAATCCAAGAACCTCTTTTTATCTTCCAGAAGTTTCTCTAGAAAGCAGGCGCACTGATATTCTCACAGCAGGCTCTCAAGCAGGCAGGTCCACTGGGATTCTCCCAGCAAGCTGTCTAGCAGGCTCCCACTCCTCTCCTCTCTCTCTCCTCCCTCTCTCTCTCTCTCTCTCTCTCTCTCTGTGCCAGCAAACTCTCTGTCTCAACAAATTCTCTCTCAGCACTCTCTCCAACTCTCCCACTCCCTATCTCTCCCCAAACTCTCTCAGGAAAGGTCAGGCTCCCTCCATTTTATATGTCCCGCCATGCTCAGAATCCTAGCCTTAACTGTTTAACAGTCTTCCCAACTGCTATAACCTCACAGACAGGGGTATTGTCACTTAAAAGGGGTGTTACCCGACATCTCCCCTTTTTGGTTTAATTTTTTTGTCATAGATATGGGAAGAAATACATGTAGAGGGATGTCTAGTTATATAATCTAAACAATAATCCCCCAAGCCCCAAAATTAATTTTTCCCTTATCCCAATAGGGTCCTTAAGCATATGTATGCCTTGGAATCATCATAGAATTTGTTCGATGACATAGGATCCTTCAGCATAGGATCATAGAATCACAGAATCTTGAGTAATAATATCTTATCATCCATCCCATGTCAAAGCCAGGATAGCATTCTTTTGGCTCATCCTGGGTCTATCCAGTCCCACGAAGGAACCCTTTGTTTTGGGGTGTTTAAGGAACTAAAATCAACTGTATAGGCAATAGAGGATTTAAGTTAGGGAATATAATGGATGCCTTGGAATTAACATTTCAAAGTATTTGGAAGAAATAACGGAGACATCAGCCCCGGTATCAAACATTCCGTTAAAAATTTTTCCTTGAATTTCAACTGAAAGAAGTGGGCAATTGCCATCTGTTATGTTATAAGTAAAGGCCACCAGGGATTAGCAGGTGTTGCTCTGGGATTCGTAACTGCCGAACCCTCCAATCATAGGGCAATCAGAATGGTCATGTATAATGTAAGGGAGTAATAATAGTTGGACAATGTACTCTCCCTTTTTAAATGTCCAAATGGTGACCTCCGAGACAACCACTATGAATCTGAATCTATTACTCCAGTATGAATTACAATCCCTTGAACAGTGAGATTGCTTCTTCCTTAGAGTAAGGCCACAGTGTCCCATGGGATAGCCCCTTTATTCTGGGTTTTAATTTATAAAGGCATCGAGCTGGCATTATGTTAATATTGTCGGGGCAGGAGATATCTAATGCAGCGCTCCCTGCAGTAGCAGGTTGTAATGATGTTATTGATCGCAGTTCTGCATGTTCAGATTGGGAGGACAGGGTGCAGATTGGAAAGGTGGGAGTGACCACCTGGGATTTTGCTGGGACATTGGATTGGCCCCCATGCCCAGTTTCAAACAAATGGATTAGTAGATGGTTTTCCTGAGAGGACAGGGCCAGGATTAGACCAGCTTTCCCTTCGTTAATGTCCAAAATTTCCACAGTTAAGGCATCCGATATGGCTCATGAGGTCTGAGACTGGCCTCTCCTCCAAGTTCTATTGGCAAGAGTGTGAGATGAACGACTGACTGCCCCTTGCCCAGCGATAACACTTACCGCATCTTGGGAAAGAACAGGCTGGTAGAGTTGTGAGAGGCTCTGTAGCTCCTGTGGGGACCCCCCCCTGATGTAATGTTAATATTCTGCACTCCCCTCTGCACTGCGTATGCTTCAATGGCATGTCCACATGCTTGTTGATTTGTCAGCTATCTTTTCAGACCATGATGCTTGTTGATTTGTCGCACCAACAGTCCTGCAAGCCCTGAGGTACCCCATGGTCTCCTTTCTCTCTCTCTCTAATAGGAAGATTGACTGACAGTTCTCGTTTGCATTTTCAAATGCCAACTTCTTTAATAAATATTGTTGCGTTTCCTTTCCCTTGATCTGTTTTTGGAATGCATCAATAAGTTTTCCTAAAAATCTACATATGGCTCCTTAATACAGTATGATCCTTGAAATCGCTGTCTATTTTCTCCCAAGCAGACAGCGCTGCCTCATGGTCCTAAGATAGTATTGCCCTTAGCTTGTATACATTTGCCCTGCCATTCTCCTTTGTCGGGCGCTCCGCGGGGTCCCCGACAGTGCGACAGTGCCAGGAAGCGAGTTCCCTTCTACCTCCGAAGCCAGCGAGGAATGGATGAACACTCAGGAATCCGATGCGGTTTTAAAGGGCTTTACTTATCACAGGTTCAGGCATACAAATCAGCAAAAGGAAAAACCCGATGCTTAGGATTCCAGGCTAGAACCCCAGCCACGTGTAGGCCAAGATGGCGACCACCACGTGTAAAAACTTCCAAGGGAATAAACGCTCACAAGGCGAGATCCCACAGGGAAGAAGGCCAAAAGCCAAAAGCCAAAAGCAGGGAGCCAAAAGCTGAAGGCTGAGGAACCAAAGGCAAAGGTGAAGGGGCCTCAAGTCAGCCCCTTATATACACCAAAGTAACCCAATCGGGAGGTTGTCATGCCAACAAAGAACCCTAAACAGAGTGAAGTGCCACACCCTATTGTAGGTATAAACAAAGGTTACACCAAGGACTAATCCCGAGATTATCTCTTATGTAAAACACTGGAGAGAGAGGGGCTGATATAAAGTAATACACCTTAACTTCATGAGCTTCATGTAATCTAGATGGTACCCACAAGGTCCTTATTATCTGCACCAGGGTGATTCTGAGTATCTTGTTCTCATGTACTGAAAGGGTCATACTCGTCTGCTTAGAGCAAACTAGTATGATCCTTCCTATAGTCTACCTTTAGTCTCAGCGTAGCCAGGGTGGTAGTCTCCTGGTAAATTCTAACTGTCCCACATTGGGTGCAGTGGGTATAAAGAGGAGCTGTGCCCAATCTAGAAAACATAGAAGTCTTAGTAGATGTATAAGTTAGAAGTTATTCAATCAAGGTGACTTCTGTAAGTGCCACACCCTCTAGCAGTGTTTACATAGAGAGATCTCATTAGAATGAATATTGGCTTAAATAAGATTAAGCTGGGAGTGAGCAAAACAACAAAACTCCCAGATTAGCTAAACATGTCCTCCAACACTCCTTCACCAATTAGCATAAGATAATTCAATTTAACTCCTGAAACTTTCTGCCCATGATGGCCTAGAGTGTGCAGTTTAATTTTAGCTTTTGTCATAAAACCACATCTTTCATTGTAGATACAGCGAAGGGCTTAGGCAAGTTTTTGCCACTACATGGAAGTCTTAAGGTGTCCAAACTGCACTCTCAACTCCAGTTAAATAGGTACTCAGAACAAAAATGAGAGCTCATCTTCAAAACTTTATATGCTGGAGTATGATTGTCATCCAGATTGACGAGGGAAGGAGTGGCTGGAGTCATGAGGCCTGGATGGTTTCCTTCTACATCGTTTGTTTCTACATGAGTGAGGTGGTGGGAGGCGTTAGGTGACACGCGCTACTGAACCTTAGTCCCCAGCTACACTTAGCTTATGTGGAGAGCTGGTCCCTGCCTTTAGGAATCTCCGAGCAGACACAATGGGGAGTTTGGGCAGAATTGGACTGATTTCATAATTTTATATGGCATAAATATTTTTTATCATGAATCTTGCTTGCCCCAGATCAATATTTTGTTCCCATGGGTCCCCACATGGGACATACATGAGATATCCCAAGAGTACTTGGTCACGTTGGATCAACCATAATGTAATCAATTCTCCTAGTTCAGAGATATGCCAGTGTGCCTCATAGGCAAACTAACGTGTCTCTGATTCTAAAGGTAATGCCAAAGTGAATTATTCTGATGGATTTTGGACTTTAGTGGGATCTAGAGTCTGGGATCTGCTAGGTATATATTCATAGTAAAAAGTATTAATGCCGGGCCGGAGTGATAGTCCAGCGGGTAGGGCGTTTGCCTTGCAAGTGGTCGGCCAGTGCCGGCCCGGATTCGATCCCCGGCATCCCATATGGTCCCCCGAGCACTGCCAGGAGTAATTCCTGAGTGCAGAGCCAGGAGAAACCCCTGAGCATTGCCGGGTGTGACCCAAAAAAAGCAAAAAAAAAAAAAAAGTATTAACGCCATTTCCTACAAATTACATTCTGAACTGCTTCCTGGTTTAGAGATGCAGCCCCTCCTCTCTCTACTAGGGAGATTTTGCCTCTGGAAATCAGCTCTGGCTTTTGTGAAGCTTGAGCCAAAGGCCCACCTAAACATCTACATTTCAAAAGGGTCATTTACCTGGCTGCATCTCTAGATAGCCCAATCCACGATGGGCTGGGCTGGACGATTTGGGCAGGTTTCAGTCTATAAAAGAAGCTATTCACTATAGCTAGAATCTGGAAACAACCTAAATGCCCGAGAACAGAGGACTGGCTAAATAAACTGTGTTTCATCTACACTATGGAATACTATGCGGCTGTCAGAAAGGATGAAATTATGAAATTTACCTGCAAATGGATGGACATGGAGTCTATCATGCTGAGTGAAATTAGCCAGAAGGAAAAGGACAGATATAGAATGACTGCATTCATTAATAGGATATAGATACCAGTGTTTTAATAAATATGGGAAATGGTAATGGCAGATTAAAACTTACCACTGAATACACAAAGAGACTTAAGTGATAAACTCTAAATATCTGCAGGGCTAGCCATAATGTGTAAAATAAGAGGGAGAGAGATGCAGAGACAGAGAGAGAGATAGAGAGAGAAAGAGAGGAAACTGGGGTACCTGCTATTAAGGCGGGTGGGGGGGACGGGAGGGAGAGGGGTACATTGGTGGTGGAAATGGGGCACTGGTGGAGGGATGGGTGCTGGAATACTGTATTACCAAGAACCAATTATGAACACCTTTGTAATTGTGTGTTTCACAGTGGTATAATAAAAAAAATTAAAAAAAAAAAGAAGCTAGGATAAGAAGAAGGGGCCATTTTGCCATTTTGACTTCCCTTGGCTTCTGCCTCTCCATCCTTTCCGTTCTCTGTTAGGCTTCAACACATGGTGGCAGCCATCTTGGCCTACACGTGGCTGGGGCCTAGCTGGGAACCCAGAGTCCAGAGTTTTTCCTGTTCTTGCATTGTATATCAGAACCTGTGAGAGTAAAGTCTTTTAAAACTGTTCGAATTCCTGAGTTTTCATCCATTCCCTGCCAGCTTCGGAGGTAGAAGGGAACCGCTTCCTGGTATTGTTGGGGACCCCAGGGGTCCCCACAGAAGAGAGGACGTGTCATCTTTAAGTCATTTTCTAATTGAAGTACCTGGTGCATCCAGTGTGCTTTCCTCATCAGAGATGTCAGCGTCAGTTGATGAGGGACCCTTTGTACAAAGCAGCCTAATTTATTACTGTCATCGGCTTAGGCCTCTAAGATAAAACCCTGCAACAGCTTTATAGAAGTCTGTTATCTCACTTCTTAGAATAGCTCATTTTTACCTTTTTTATTTTTAACCTCAGATCTATGGTAATTTTCAAACAGTGTGGGCTGACCTTCAAGAGAATCTCATGGGTTGGAATACTTGGATAGATAGCTTAGGCATTTTTTTTGTTGGTTCTTGGCCCTTTTAATCCATTTAATACATTGCCAGTAATAAATTTAGAGTGAGAACTTCTCAATGGCTAGTGTAGAAACATTTTCAGCTAAAATGTAGTGCAACAAGTTTAAGGAAAGCGAACTAAGCAAGCTGGTTCTTCCAAGACACCAGGTCACAGATTACTCTGCCCAGCCTGACGACTGGCCAAACTAGGGCACACTTAGACATTTTTACTTTTGATCCCAACCTATCTTCATCATTTTAGAGTTTCCACCCAAAAAGGGGTGGAGCTAAAGATACCCTAAAGATTTATTTACCCTATAGATTCTTATCTTGCGGCATTGATGCAAATGAGGCCTAGGAGCCTCTTGACAGACACCCAGACAGATTGTCTCAGGGAGAGAAGAGTTTCCCTCAGCGGCTCACTAGTAGGCAGGCCTGGGTTAATTTGCCTTGACTGGCTGAGATCCGGTAGGTTTTCCTTCAGGGAGAGATTGTTTTCCTGGGGGAATAAAGAGCAATCTGGGGCTGTGATCAATAGAAGGGAATTGGTCCAGGAGGCCCCGCTCCCCTCACAGCAATCTGGTACACAACGCTGAGTAGGGTTAAATCAAGATTTTCTTCAGAGGGCCCCAAAGGAAGGCCACTCATCCTCACACAAGGCCTGGACTCTTTGTCTTGCCTTAATACCAGTCACCTGAGACACCTTGGCGTTTTTCAGCATGCAGCTTCAGTCAATGTGTTGCTTCTATCTGCCTGCCTCCCTCGTCAGGGCACGTGAGACAGATGTCTGCAGTCTCCATAACGGTGTTCTCTGACACCTGATGTCGATCATTTGCATTTTCTCTTTCTTGCTAGGAATGATTTTATCTAACTTATCAAAGAACCAGGGATTTTTTTTTAAGAAGTTGGTTTAATTTCCTATAAGAAGGGCTCTACATGTTTTTTGTTCTCTATCTGAATTTCACTGTCTTCAAAAAGGAGAAAGACTTTCAAAGTTTTATAATTTTGATACTTTTTTCCAGTCCAGGATTGATATACCTCAGTGAACATTTGACTTAAATTTGACGAGACCCTGTGCCTCTGTTTCAGTATGGTGTTCTACAAATTTCAGGTAAACTATTTTATGTCATTCACACCTTTTTTCCTTTTGATAAGAGCTACATTCAAGGAACAAACTAAGATTTGTTTGTTCTCATTGAAATTCTATCAGATACTATTTTATATATTTTTTATTTTATTTTATTTTTATTATTATTATTATTATTATTATTATTATTTTGCTTTTTTGGGTCACACCCGGCAATGCTCAGTGGTTACTCCTGGCTGTGCACTCAGGAATCACTCCTGGCAGTGCTCGGGGGACCATATGGGATGCCGGGGATCGAACCCGGGCCGGCATAGGCAGGCCGCGTGAAAGGCAAACGCCCTACCCGCTGTGCTATCGCCTCCGGCCCCTATTTTATATATTTTAATTGTATAAAGATACACATTTATCTTGAAATCCCCCAATACAGAGACCCGTCATCCCTCTTCCCTTTCTTGCCAATAAAGCTCCTTATCTTGAAGTCTTGTGTTGCTTTATATTAAAATGTTGTTTTGTTTTTTCTGGGTTCTTGTTTGTTTGGTTTTTTGGATTTTGGGCCAAACCTAGCTGTGCTCAGGACTCTCCTGTGTCTGTGCTGAGGGGTCACTCCTGGCAGCGTTCAGGGACAACACATATTGCTGGCAATCAAGTCCAGGTCTCTGACATGCAAGGGGAGGATCCCACCTGCGGTACTATCTCTTTGGCCTCAGTTTCTGCTTTCTCATAATTAATTTTTCCACTAGTTGTGGGTAAAATAGTGTCTCAAAAATTTTTCATCCACTGAGATCTCAGAATTTGATCTTACTCATAAAAAATAGTTTGTCCTGGTTATAATTGAGACTAGAGTTGAGATTTTATTTGATCAGGGCGGGCCCTAAATCAGATGTGTATATTTAAAGAGATAGAAAAAGAAACTCAGGACAGAAGGCAAGTGAAGAAGGGAGAACCCAGGGTGATGATGTCACAAGTCTATGAATGATCGAAGCAACAAAAATGAACCCTAGCCTAAGACTTCAAGAGTTTATGTGACCCTGAAAAAAAACTTGATTTCAACTGCTGACCTCCAGAGAACAAATTTCTGCTGTCTTAAACTCCTAACGTTTGTTAAATTTTCCCTGGAGCTCTAGAAAAAACTAGTTCCCCTTCATATATATTTTCCTGCTCACTATCAATCTGTGTGTACTTATACTAATAAATGATATGAAATTGTTGCACCATTCTTTTATATCTCTGCTTTTTATTTTCAGCTGGTTCAAAATATGAATGGTTTTCTCATGAAATAATATCTAATAAATTTTATCTAATAAGTTATAACAAACACTAGTCAATAAAGGTTGGTTAATAAGATGAAAACATAAATTGAGATGAACTTGGCACAGATATTCCTTCCTCATCCTGAAATGCCTTTCTGGGTCACAGGCAAACCATATGGGGTCACAGGTCTTCTTCAGCTGGAGTTTCCTATCTCTGAGAAAACTTTCTCATGTTACCTGTATAATTGCAATATATAATGATTTAACAACATGCATCAGTATTTCTATATCACTAGGGCATAAACTTGATTCATACCTTAGTGCCTTACCCAATATCAAAGTGTTGCCTAGCACATTGTAGATGACACATCAAAATTTTTAAAGAATGATGGCATGGGGAATGAATAAGTGAATAAAATATTAAAACGACGGTAATGTTCATTAGTTTTATGTTTGCCCAGGTTATATTTTCTATAGTCCTCTTTGATCCTATTTGCCGAAGATTTGGAAATTTAGCATTAATTTGGGAAAAAATTGAGGAGGGGTTGATGTTACATCAAAAACTTTTGGTATTTTCAGTTTTACTAATAAAACTCTTAACTAAATATGATCCAAAAATCTATTTTACTCAATTCCCCCTTCCCTTCTGTTATCTTGATGACCGAGGTTCACACATATGCGTGATGTTGGCACTCACTCTAGCAGTGATGCTTGTCAAGGGTTGCACACAAGATCTTCAGTGCTTGCACACTCAGTGTTCACCGGGAAATCACGCTCATTTTGTCCCAATGACTGCAAGCATAGTTTACACACATTATATATATATATATGTATACATATATATACACACACATACACACACACACATATATATATCACTATATATATCACTGAGAGACAGAAAATCACAAAGCTGTTCATGATTGGGTTTCATTCATAAGTGCTCCAAGACCCATCCCTCCACCAGCATACATTTGCCAACAACAACGTCCCCAGTTCTGCCCGCTCTCCCCCAACCTGCCTCTATGGCAGGCACTTTTCTTTTTCTCTCTCCTCTCTATCCTCTCTCTCTTCTTTCTCTCTTCTCTTTCTCTTCTCTCTATCTCTCTCTCCCTCTACTTCTCTCCCCCTCCTTCTCTACGTTCTGGTTTGCAAAACAGACACCGAAGGATTATCATGTATATCACTTTACCCACTTTCAATACTCAGCTCTAGTCTAGTGTTATCATTCCAACTATTATTGGCAAGCTGGTCCCTTCTTTATCTAACCTCTGTCCCCCACACACTTGTGGCATATTCCAACCATTGACAAGTCTTCCTGACCCCTGTTTTGCTTGGCCTTGGATATTAGTCCTATACTAACTTTTTATATCCCAAATGAATTCAGTTATTCTATATCTGTTCTTTTCCTTCTAATTTCACTTAGTATGATATTCTCATTTCCTTCTAATTTCACTCAGCACCGACACTCTCATTATCCATCCACTTATAGGCAAATTTCATGACTTCATTTTTCCTGACAGCTGCATAGTATTCCATTGTGTAGATGTACCATAGTTTCTTTATCCAGTCGTCTGTTCTCAGGCACTCAGGTTGTTTCCAGATTCTGGTATTGTAAATAGTGCTGCAATGAACATAGAATTGCAGATGGTGTTTCTGCTGTGTTACACATTTTTTTTTTTTTTTGACTCACACCCTGCAAGGCTCAGGGTTCTGGTTTTGCACTTAAGAATTACTCCACAGGGGACAGAGCAATAGCACAGTGTGTAGGGCATTTGCCTTGCACTTGGCTGACCCAGGTTTGATCTCCGGCATCCCATATGGTCCCCTAAACACCACCAGGAGTAACCCCTGAGCATTGCCAGTGTGACACCAAAAAATAAAAAGAATTACACTGCATGCAAGGCAAGCAACCTACCCACTGTACTCCAGACCCACACATTATTTTTTTAACAGTGGTACTTGTTGGGGCTCACAGTCCTTGGTTACAGTGTTTGGACACACCCAGCAGCCAGGTGCTAGGGACTGGCCCTGGATTAGCAGAGTTGAAGCAGTTCACTCTGGAGGATTAAGAAAACAAGACAGCAATAAGAGATAAAACATGAGGTGAGAGGTCTAATAGCCTCGTGGACTGAGAGCCCCCGAATGTCCTACAGTTTCATAATTTATTGCTCAGAACCGGAAATAATCAGAAGGAAAACATTGTTTGGTCAATTGTCTAAGGATTCTAGTCTATCTGGCAAAACTTTTACTCACGTGAGGGCCTCTTGGTATATCGGAACAAGCATCCTTATAACTGGCTTATCTCTAGGACTGTGTCCGCGGGGGAAAGAGCAGAGACAAAGCAGTCACAGGACACTGCCCAGTAGCTTCCTGCAGCAGTGTTGGATATGGAGTTCCAGGTCTATCTGCCTTTCTCCTCAGCTGTCCAACAACAGAGCACTAGGAATCCCTGCAACAGATAGTAATCTCTGCGCACACTGCAGTACCAGAATGAAGCTCTCAATCTGCTCGCAAGGTAGGAACTCACCGATTGCACTGTCTCCTAGCCTCCTCCAATTTAAAATTTAATCAAAAATCAAATTTTAAACGGAGGACTTATGCCAACTAGCGTTCAGTGCAGTGTTTGACATGCTCTGCTCCCTTAAACAAGCCTTATGTGCTCTGCACATGGGATTTATATTCTCCCAATAATCGATGGCATTTTTTTTTCTTAAAACGAAGATGTCAGAGCAGAGTTCTCGAAAGCCCTTAAATTTTCTACCTGTTTCCAAAAAAATCTGTAAAATGGTAGGCATGAAGTATGAAATAATGGAGAAAGTGGAAACTCTGGCGAATCTCTAGCCTTAAAAGCCTAGAGAGAGGCCATTGATTGGAAAGTGCCTCTGTTCCGCTCTGTAATATAGTATGGATTAAAAGCAGGATACAGAATGCAATTTCAGATTCTTGTTTTAGCAACCATAATACATTATATATAATATGTGCTGGTTTTCAATTTTTTCAGTAGCTGGGGATTATAGAAAAACAAGCTATGGAACTCCTGACTTGGAGAACTGGTCAAGATCAATGTCTTAAGATAGGGATAGAAAGTGGGGCCGGAGCGATAGTCCAGCGGGTAGGGCGTTTGACCCGGGTTCGATCCTCGGCATCCCATATGGTCCCCCGAGCACCGCCAGGAGTAATTCCTGAGTGCAGAGCCAGGAGTAACCCCTGAGCGTCGCCAGGTGTGACCCAAAAAGAAAAAAAATAAAAGTGCTCAGACATCTGCACGCATGATAGCAGAAAAAGAAGAAGCAGATACAGAAAACTATACAAATGACATATTAGGGCTTTCCGTTTTTACTTGTCCAAGGTCAAAGTGACAGTTTTGTTGTGTGTTTTTTACTATTTTTTTTTAAGTGCTGCAGTGGCAGCCGGCATGATAGCATCACCACTGCAGCAACTGTCCGCAGCTGCTCGCCGCGCTTGGGCAGCTGTATTTACGGTATCGAAGACCCGCCGGCGCTGCGACGGGTGCTGACGGAATTGATTTTGGCCTGCGCGGTGACATTGACGGTACTGAGAGCTGGAGCGCACGCCAGTAGCAAGTCCTGATTGTGGAATGTGCAGTGAAGTGTGGAATGATCAAGGGGTCAGCGCGGGCGGCGGTATTTACGGTAACGAGGGCCGGCCCGGGAGGCAGTATTTACGGTAAAGAGGGGCTGGGCTCAGGAGGGCCCGTCGGCGCGGCCAGCTCCCAGCGCTATCAGGTGATCTGCAGCCCCGGCGGCCTCCACCCTCGGGCCCCCAGCAGAAAATGCACAATGGCCCTTCGGGGCAGTGAAGGGTCGTGGCCCTCGGCCCGAGCCCGCCGCACCCCAACCCAGCCCGCCTCGCCGGCTCTCCGCGCAGCCCGCTCCCGCCCTTCCTCGGGGTCGGCGGCCTGATCCGGCTCGGAGGCGAGGGCCGTGCCGCGTCCCCCCGAGCCTGTGCCTGCGCCCCAGCCCACATGGGTCTGTGCTACAGCCTGCGGCCGCTGCTCTTCGGGGTCTCGGAAGACGCCCCCCCACGCGGACTCGGAGCCGACGGCCGAGGACGCGCGGCCGGGCCCGACCACCGCTCTGCTCTCGGCCCCGGCGGCGCGGACCCCCGTCCCGGCCGGCGCCTGCTGGAGCCCGCGCGCGCCCGCCCCCGAAGCGACGCCCAGGAGCAGCGGCGGCGGCCGGAGCAGCTGCGAGCCGAGGAGCGCGAGGCGGAGCGCGAGGCCCGGAAAGTGAGCCGGAGCATCGACCGCATGCTGCGAGAGCAGAAGCGGGACCTGCAGCAGACGCACCGGCTCCTGCTGCTCGGTAGGTGCGGCCGGGGGGCGGGGGAGCCGAGACGGGCCGGGGTGGGGGGGCGCCCGCGGCCACCGTCGCTTGCACGCTGGCCGCGACGGGTTTGCTTCCTGGCGTGACTTGGCTCGGAGCACTCGGCCGCGGGGATTTTGCCCTTTTGCACCCGTCGAGAGGTGGCCCCGGTCGTTACTAATTCATGAGGCTCTCTGGGAATGTTCCCGCCCCCATTGATTGGTTTCCACCGTCCGGCACTCCCGGGGTGGCTGGCTGGAGTGTCCCGCCGCCTGCAGCCCTAGCGAGCCGAGTGCGCTTGGTGGAGCGCAAGAGAAAGGCGGATGAGAAGACCTTGGAGCTTTCAGCATGACCGCAAAGCTCTTATTCCAGTCGCCGAATAATAGAAGTGTCGGGAGGTGTGTCTTGTGGACTTTTGGAGAAATAACTTCGACTTAGGAGCTGTCCCTTGTAGCTCAAGGTGAGGGTTCCACCCAGGCTCCGTCGCTCCCTTTGCTGCACAACGCGCGCGCACACACACACACACACACACACACACACACATTACACACACACGTCGCACCTTTTGCTGCACTTACACACACACGCACGCACGCACACGCATGCACACACTCCCCAACAGCAGAGCGTGCAGGTGCGCAAACACACACACACACACACACACGCACTCGAGGCGCGCGCGCGCACACACTCTCCCCAAAGAGCAGAGCTCGCAGGTGCCCCAGGCTGCACGCGACCTTGTGTATTGTGGGAGTTTATTCATCAGCCTTTTGAAGCAATTAAGTGTGGGTTGCCATTATTTTTCTCTTGATCTGGATCTGGAGCGAGGTTAATTGTACCTCTGTGAGTTAACAGAAGTACGCATTTCTGAGGCCCTCTCCTGAAGAATCAAGGGGAGGAATCATGAAGTCCTCATGCTACTGGATGCCTTTTTTCCCCCCCACTGTAAGGGAAATGTTCGTGGTTAGGATGTGAGCTACGGACTCGACTTTTTGTGAGCTATAAGGAAGAATGATTGTTCGCGTCTGTGCTCTATGTGTGCTTGTGGGGAAAGACGCTGGCCCAGAATTGGTCTAAGATAGCTGTGTCATAGGGGAATGTGACTGATTTAAGATCCAGGGGAAACGTTATGTTTTCCGTTTGAAAAGGCTAGCCGGCTGCTGCAAAAAAATAAGCAGGGGCCAGAGCAATAGTCCAGCGGGTAGGGCGTTTGCCTTGTGCACAGCAGACCCAGGTTGGATCTTTGGCATCCCATATGGTTCCCGAGCACCGCCAGGAGTAGTTCCTGAGTGCAGAGCCAGGAGTAACCCCTGAGCATTGCTGGGTGGACCCCAAAAGAAAAAAAAACACAGTTAAAACAACACAAACTGGGCCAGAGAGATAGTTCAGGCAGTAAGGAGCCTGGTTCGCAAGCCGTTGACCCTAGTGGAGCTCCCCTAAGGGCCCAGGGCCCTCACAAGCACCCTAAGCACAGCTGGGTGTGGCCCAGCCCCTCCCCACCAAAGAAAGACACACGCACACACCCCACACACACACATACAAAAACGCATGCCTAGATCGTGTATCCGGATTATGAACCTACAATCTAAAGGGATTTTTTTTAAGGAAAACACAAAGTAAAGAACTTGCTTTATATGAATGGGGAGAGAGCCATAGCTCTCACCTGCCATGCTAACTTCTAGAACACCACAGCTGTATTTCCAGTGGTCTGAAAACACGATTGAAATCCTGCAAGCTGACCTCATTAAACAGGTTTGTGGGGCTAAAGTAGATTTTGTGCTAAGCAAGTGTTAAAATATGTACCCAACTCCCAGTTTTCCTGTGACGGAGTTAGAGAGCCCAGAGACGGAGCAGGCATTAGGCACTTGCCTTGCATGCAGTAGACCCCTATTTGGTCCCAGGTCTGCTTCCCTACTCACTTTTGGAAGGAACCCCAGGCACACACTGGAGCGTGGCCAAAAAGCTTTTTTTTGTAAAGAAGAAATAATTAAAAATTACTCCATCCAAATTTTTTATGCATCATATTAAAAGAGGTTTGAGATCTCAAGAAGAGATGAATGCAGCAAGATAAAGCAGTGACCAGTTTGCCAAGAATAGTTGGAAATGGAAGCGCTAGACTAGAACGAGTATTGAAAGTAGGCAAAGGGATATATATGATAACCTTTCAGTGTCCGTGTGCAAGACACAATGTGCAAAAGAAGGGGGAGAAAGAGAGAGAGAAAGGAGAAAGAGAGAGAGAGAGAGAGAAGAAAAGTATCTGCCATAGAGGCAGGTTGGGAAGGGGTGCACTGGTGGAGGGATGGGTGCTGGAACACTTTATGACTGAAACCAAATCATGAACAGATTTATAATGGTCTATGGTGATTTAATAAAAAATAAAAAGATGAATAAAGCAGATACATTTATATTTTATAACAAATTTGTTTTTATTGAAGTATGTTTGACATGCATGACATACAACATGCAATTGTATGTCTGTTGATCATTGATTGACATGCAGTAGTCAATATAATGTTTTTTGTTGTTTTTTCATTGATCTATGATTGATGTACCTTGATTTTGTTTTAAGTGTACAACATATGATTCAGCATTTATGGACTGGCAATGTAATGTCTAATGTGATTGTGCAATTGAACAGAACTGTTTTTTTTTTAAAAGAATATGTGGAAGATAAACTTTATATTATATGTATTATATACTTCTAATTCTGTAAAAAAGGGAATATACATATATACTTCTAATTCTAATAAAAGGGAATATACATATATACTTCTAATTCTAATAAAAGGGAATATATATACTTATAATTGTAATAAAAGGAATGTGTATACACACATATGTATACACACACTTCTAATTCTGTAAAAAGGGACTGAAAGAGCAGGTCTAAGGAAGGGATTGGTGACCTCCAAAGAGCCTTTCCTTGGACTGTATACCGAGTGACTACCCTCTCTTGGTCTGATGGAGCTGGTACAGTCACATCATAGCTGGAATCACATTGCGTCACATGACTCACACTGAGGGAAAATGTATTCTCTCGCACCCAGTGATCTCGACAGGAAAGCAACTGTCACATCCACTTGTTTAGCAGAATTTGTGTGGATTCTAATTAAACCCAGACAGGGACTGGACTTTGCTAGGATTCCTCTGGAAACTCTTTAAGAAGAAGCATGATTTACTGACCAGCTGTATCCCCAGATGCCGTGTCTGTCTCCATCACATTTAACAGCTCTTTATGTTGTTGATTGGCTCTGATCATTTGCCCCTTGGAAATGTGCATTGGGGGTTGGTGTTGGAAGATCAGGAACCTCCAGGCTCAGGACACACTTATTTCTGGAGCCTTCCTTGCAACCCCACTAGACTGAGGCTAGATCCATCTTCCAGGATGTCTCCCTCCACCAGGACTCAGCCTCTGGCGGGACAAGATTTTTTTTAATTTCATTTATTTATTTATTTACTTTTTGCTTCTTGGGTCGCACCTGGCAATGCTCAGCGGTTACTCCTGGCTCTGCACTCAGGAATTACTCCTGGCAGTGCTCGGGGAACCAGATGGGATGCCGGGTATCGAACCCAGGTTGGCCACATGCAAGGCAAATGCCCTACCCGCTGTGCTATTGCTCCAGCCCCGGGACAAGATGTTTTAACTCCGTGTATGCGCTGGGCGCACCTACCTATAAAGGTGGACATAAGCCACATAAGTTTGAGAACCACCAAGATAGTAGCAAGTGTATTATCTCACTGGCCAAGAAGTGCTTGTTTTTATTTTGGTAACTCGAATTATCACAATGTAATCTGCACTTCTGGTAGAGCTCATGGGGTGTAGGTAGTTACCCTAATCCTTCCTGAACCACACTCATTTCCATAGACTGTCACTGGGCCCCCAAAGCAGCATTGGGGTCAACACTACAATTGACAAGATGAGGGTCAAAATATTTTCTCTTTCCAAACATAGCAAGCCAAGCTCCAATCCACTTGGAGCCAAGCTCCAATCCACCATTCTCTGATGAATTTTCCTGCCATGGAGCTCATAGAATTAAATAAATCAAAAGATGACCTTGACATTTCTTTGTTCAGTGATGATGTACAATCCCTGTTTCCCATACTCCTCCTGGGGTAGCGCCATGCACCTCCTGAGTGTTCATTTGATGCCATTCTTTTTCCCAATTATTGTTGTTGACTTTCTTAAACGGCCAGCTGTGGATAGCATCCTTGTGGTTTGCTTTATTGAGTCATTTCCGGTATGTTTTGATGTGTTGATTTTTTCTCTACCAAGAACACATCTTTCCAGAAGAAAGCTGTGTCTCTCTGGGACACTGACTGCTTTTATTTTTAAATTTGATTATGAGTGTAAATCAGAATGCTTTCAGAATCTCAGTCTGTGTGTTTACTTAATCTAAGAGGAAATATTGGTACCATCAAAGAATTGTGGAACATTTACCACAGTGGGTTTTTAAATTATTTCCTGGGAAACTAAATGCTGTTTCTCTTCATGGTTAGTGACTTTGACTGAGGCAGCCATTTTTGAGGTGTGGGATCGACTTTAGCTACATTTGCCATCAGGAAAACACGCTCATCATTTCGCTGCATTTCATTTTGCCCCAGCCTCCTGTAGCATAGTAATTTAAAGTCTTGTCACTTGTCACTTGTCACTTGTCTTCCTGTTGTTCATTGATTTGCTCAAGCGGGCCCCAGTAACGTCTCCATTTGTTGGAAATGAGGTCCATTATTGTTACTGTTTTGGGCATATTGAATATACCACGGGTAGCTTTCCAGGCTCTGCCATGGCTCTGGGTTCATCCCAAGGGGCCCAGTCTTTTTCTATACCAGACTATCAACCACCCAAGGCCCACAGGGCAGAGCCCTGGGTTTAGACAAGCCTGTCTCCTGTTTGCCACCTGCTGATGCAGCTGGGCACCGCAGCCACACCTGCAACACCTCGGGGGCAAAAAAAATAAATAAATAACAGCTATCCTGGCTCTATCATAACTTTTCTAATTCACAAAAGCATAA
This sequence comes from Cryptotis parvus, assembly GCA_021461705.1. Lineage (NCBI taxonomy): Eukaryota > Metazoa > Chordata > Mammalia > Eulipotyphla > Soricidae > Cryptotis > Cryptotis parvus. Next base: position 179,028 of record JAJIBD010021127.1, read on the forward strand.
CACTTCCTTCCAGCTTGGGATGGAAATGCAGTGTGATTGCTGCATTTCCTTCACAACTTCTGTTTTATTTTTTTTTCAGTGAGAGTGAGATGGAATTCATCTCACTTTTATTTTGTCCTCTCTGAAAATTCCATTTACACCATGGCCTCGTCAATCCAAGAGGAGGAAAACCTCTGCCTTATACCATAAAACTCAAGTACTCGTGTATTTGTACTTTTAGAGTTGGCAGGGTATTTGCTTCTCCAGGTTTTTTGGCTCCAAAAGATTACACTTTCATTACCAGTGTAGGAGAACCACTGGCAACTGCTGGAAATGTCTTCTGGATTAATCAGTGTACCATTTCATAAAGTGCTCCTGGAGTTAAAATCTGTCACACTGTCAAAAGTGTCCATTCTTTTTGCAACACAAAGGATAAAAGAATCCCTGGGTATGGCACTGGGTCTGTCCCAGCTGGGTCTTGTTATTGGCACTGCTGCTTTAACCGCCCAGTCGCTGACCCTCACCCCAGGCAAAGCCTCCTGGCTGCTCTTCAGGTAGTGGATTATAATTTGGATCTTCATCTGGCGTATCAAAAATAGCCTTCAAAATTGATGGTGTTTTCAGAATTCTTATTCCACCAGGCTGATTAGGAAATACATCTGCCAAGATGTATTTTCTTGGAAATACATCTGCCAAGAAAAAATATATATGTCCAACTGCTATACCCAAGAGGTCCACAATGATTGAATTCCCCAACAACAAGGGAAAGCCCATGAGCACCCAGGGTAGAAAGGGAGCCTGGAAGTTGAGAAGGCCGAAGAAGTTCGTGCGGACATAGGGATTCCTTCGACTCCACACGTAGACAAGCATTATTGTAAAGGCCCGGCCCAAGAAAACTAAACTCACAAACAAACCAAGAAGAAAAATATCATGTTAAATAAAAAAATTGAATCCAACTGGCCCAAAAAAATAAGAAATTGGTGAATAGCCTCCATATTTGAAAGTGTTTAAAGATTAATTCAGGATTGAAGTACAACTGAAAAGGTGTGATCAATTCCAACTGCACAGCCGCAGTTGTGAGGCGCAAGCAGTAGTGTAGGCTCGGCTGCCCAGTGGGATCTGTAGGTATTCCAGCCAGAGGCTCTGGTACGCCATCTTGGCTGACCGGTGGGATCTGCAGGTATTCCAGCCAGAGGCTCTGGTGCGCCATCTTCCCCACCACCGCCTGCCCCCCTTCCTTCTGTTTTATTTTATTGTATAAATTTCTCACTGTAGTTTTCTAGACTTGATACTACCATTGTTTACATAGAAGTCAAATTCCATCCCAGGAATCAAAGTTGTTCAAAACACTGGAACTAATTCCAGAGTACTCTATCACTCTCTTGTGCTTGTATTTCAGGCTGTAATAGCAAGTAACACTAATGGTATGACTTCAGCAAGAGAAATGTTCTCACAGTTCTGGGCTGGAAAGTCCCAATCAGTGGGCAGCAGAATTTGGTGTCCGTTGAGAAATCTGTGTCTGACTTAACAGACAGCTATCTTATGTGTCATCTTACAGCCAAAAGAGCTCTGGTCTCACTTCTTCTTAAGTCACTATTTTATTGGACTAAGGCTCCACCCTTATGGCCTTATTTAACTTCAGTTACTTAGTGAAAACAGCATTTCCAAATATAGTCTTATTGGATCTATCCTACAACATAAAAATTTGAAAATACCATCCATGGCAACTTGTGTTGCCAAACACAAAATCCTATTGTCTACACACACAGTACTGGCCCTGAAAATATACTCAGGTTGGGCTACACTTGCTTACGACAGGACATATGGAGATGTTACTGGTGTCCGCTGGAGCAAATCGATGAACAACGGGAAGACAGTGATACAGTGACATAGTATTCAACTTCACTAGAAAATGTCAGACTTTTCTGTTGAATGGAGACAAATGTAACTAGTATAGCTAATTCAGCTAGCCTATAACAAACAAATTTGCAAGGAAGGGAAGAGGAGGAGGGAGAAGAGGAGAGAGAGAGGAGGAGAAGAGGAGAGAGAAGGAGAAGGAGCAAAGGAAAGGAGAGGAGAGGAGGAGAGGGGAAGGGGGGGAGAGGAGGCCTACAGTGGGGCGAGGGGACCGGGGGAATCTGGGGACATTGGGTTGGTGTTGGGAAGGGTGCACTGATGGAGAGATGGGTGCTGGAAAACTGTATGACTGAAACCGAATCATGATCATGAACAGCTTTGGAATTGGTAGTATAATAAAATTTAAAACAAAGAATTCTCAAATCTCCCTCTGTGTTCGGCTTTTAAAAGCAAAACCATGTGGGAGATCAATACCCCCTTTGACCAACACTTGAAAAAATTATCTTTGTTCTCTCTTCCTATCTTTATCCCTATTAAATAGTCATGGAAATAATTAAATATCTAAACTTTGTTTTTTAAAGAATGACATTCTGAGCCAGAGAGATTGTATAAAGCTAAGAAACGTGCTTTGCATGCAGCTGACCCCACGTCCATACCCAGCACCACATATGGTCCTCAAAGCTTCGGTAGGAGTGAATCCTCAGCACAGATCCAGGAGTAAACCGTGACCAGTGGTGCCAGAATCACCCCTCAACCCTTACCCTACTAAAACTATAGCGAAATTTGAAGTTTTGGAAAGTTGTAAGGCTCTCTGTGCTCTTATAAACTCTTCGTTAGCTCTCTCTCTCTCACAGTTAATGACCTCTGTTCTGAGCTGGGCTCTGCACAGCTGGGATCTACCACACTGATAAATCAGGAACAGCACACCAGATTGAATGGGATGTCATGTAGAAGGCAACCAATCTTGATTAACAAAATGTAAACCCAGAAATCTTAACCTATAACAACATCTTAGTAATTTTTATACAAGGGCTTAATGGCTCTAATCATGAAATACAACAATCTTCACTAACTTTCTCCTAAGAATAAAAATGTTTGAACATTCTTTTAGCAAATTATAACAACTAATACAAAATAAATGATTGAGGGCTTGCTATGGGGCAGGCTTAGGGGGCGGTTAGGAAAATTGGAGACAATGGTGGTGGGATTGGTGTTGGAATAGTGAATGTCTGTAACAAATCATCCTGAACAGCTTTGTAAACCATAGTGTTATATAAGGTATAAAGGGGAAATAAAATTAAAAAAATAAAGAAAGAACAGATGGTAAATAGTAGGACAGACAGGAACCATGACCTTGAGCAGGGACAAGGGTATATGAATAGCAGCACCCTCGCTATGGGAGGGTGGAGGCACCCGGCACCCAGGAAGAAGGAAAGCAAGACAACGAAGGAGCATGGAGCAGAGACTGGCATCGTCCAGATATTCTCACTCAGCCGTCAACGAGCATTTGCAGAACAGACATGTTTTGTTTTTGTTTTTTGTCTTTTTAAATTAAGCCTTCATTTTTCATTTTGTCGGGTTTATTAGAAAACAGCAAAGGAAAGACAAATCAGTCAGCACCTCATCCATGATTGATTTAAAACTCTGCATCTGCTCTAGCAGAGTCCGTTTCTCCCAGCTACTGGCTTGGTCTGTGTCACCTCTTTGGAATAAAATGCTTTGTCCTTCTTCTGTTATTATTACTGTAGATTTTCGTGACACATAGAAATGCAGTGTGCTAAAGAGAACAGTAGGTTCAGCCATTTAATATCTGTCTTTCCTTCCCAGGCCAGCAAAGGACAGTTGCATAATTCTTCATCTCTGAAATCATTTAAACCAATGCTTTATTTTAGAATTATGTTTTAATGTAACAGTATCCTGAGCATCAACCATTGATAAGTGCTTTGTAGAACTAAAATGCATACACAGATGCAGTTGGTCTAATACCCTTTGCCATGCCTAATGGGGAATGTTTATTTAATATTCACATCCACTTCCCCTTTTGGTCTAATGGCATTTTCTCAGAAGAAACCTCTCCCATTTGGGCTGGGACACAGCAAAGAGTTTCTAAGAGGTTTGGGAGAGCCAGAATGGATGATCTTGCCCAAGTGCCAGATCAGCCCCAGTGCTCGCCAGAACTGCAAGTGCAGGAGGGAGGCAGGGGTCTGGCCCCAAAGATGCCTTTCATATCAGCATAAACATGCAGTTCAGCTTCTCTGTTCCCTAAGTCCCTTAAGTTACACTGACTGCAGAGCCACTGGAGTTCATCAGTGATAGCAGAAAGCTCTCTTCGATTTCTAAAGTCATCTCCCAATTCTGTATTTCCACCCATTATGATAAATAAGTAGCCTCTGAGGCTGGATGGGGTAGTAAAGGAGGCAGCCACCCTGTTCTCGTGCCTGGCACTGCTTATGGTCCTTCTCTAAGCACCGAGCCAGGGTAAACCCTGACAGCCACCCCTCCGAGTGTGGCCCCAAACTGAAAAGGAGGGGAGGGGGGGGGGAAGGAAAGAGATTGGAGGGAGGGGACTGAGGAAAGGGGAGGGGAGGAGAAAACAGCCTCTGGTGGCCTGAGCATATGCACAGAGGTGAAGGCACTTGCCTTGAGTCCTGCCAACCCTGGTTCAGTCATGGCACTGTACACGGTAAACACTGCCAAGGATCACTCTTGAGCACAGAGCCAGGATTGGCCCCCGAGTACTGCTGGCTGTCGCCTTGCCCCCCACCCTCCAAAAGGGGAGCATCATTCTGATCCGAGCACCCGGTGTCACTGAGTGAGGTGCCCAGCCTGGACTCCCAGGAGAGCCAGTGCCTTTGGAATTACAGCTTGGACTTCAGGACTGAGAGTGCCAAGAGCAGGCTCTGGAGAGGACCCAGAGTCAGTAACAACAGGCACCCCCACCTGAACGTGCTCAGACTCCTGACAACCCACAGATCCAGAAGGAGACACAGAGCTGTAGTGGCCGGAGGTGGCCGGCCTGACCCTCAACTGCCCACCCTGGCTGGCCTGACCCGTCAGCTGCCACCCTGCACGACTCCTTCCGAGTCTACACCAACCACACAGCCTGCGGTGGAGTGTTTCGAGCCGACCAGCTGCATTTTTGTCTCCTCTCTTAGTTTAGGTGTTTTCATTCAGCTTATCCTTATCTCAAGGTTGCTTAAGAGCTGTTTATTTTTGCTTTGAGGCCACACCTGGCGATGCTCACCCTCCTGGCTCTGCGTGCACGAATAACTCCTGGTGATGCTCAGAGGACCATATGGGGTGCCGGGGAATCAACCAGGTTGGTCACATGCAGGACCAGCTCCTGACCTTTTGCTCCAGCCCCGAGGTCAACATTCCTTAACCTTTCTGCACCTGCAGGTCAGCGCTCATCCTACATGTCCACAGACCGTCCAGGAGCTGCGGGCAGCACCCTGGAAGCAGAGCTTCCTGCCTCATTAGGGCTCATTTTGGCTCACTCCGGTGGGTTTAATTTGGAGAAGGGTCAGGGGTGGGGTGGTCATGGTGAGGAATTAGGGAGGTTTGCAATCATTAACCAAGTGTTGGAGTCTTTGTTACAGGTTAGTTATGTGGTGTCTGGGTCTGGTTTGCTAGAGACAGGGGCCTTGTCCCCTTCCTGGGTCGGTCAGCAGGAGAGGACTGGCCTTCTGCACTGGCCACTGCAGGCTGCAGGCCGGTGTTTGCCACCTTCAGGTGCAGGAGGGGAGCTGGTGTCTTGACAGGAGCACTGCCCCAGGACAGGGGCCCTGGGGCCCCAGGACAGGCTCCAGGACCACGACTTCTGTGGAGTTGGGGCTCTCGTGCACTCTCAAAGTGATTTCTCAGAGTCCCCTTTCCTCCTCTCCAAAGAACTCAAGTGAAACCCAGGCCCAGTGGGGGACTAGTGGCTGCCTCTGCTGGCACCCTGGTCTTCCCTCCATGGCCCCATTCACTGCAAGGATGAGGCGGGGGCAGAGTCTGGTCCCTTCTTCCCAGCACTACCTGCACTTTAATGGGTCCCAAAGCCCAGGTTGTGTCTCAAGGAACAGATCAGACTTGCAGAGTTTATAAGAACAGAAGTGAAGTGAAGCAGGGACGTGGGATTTTTCCTGCTCATCTTTCCAGGGCCCATGCGCATCGGTCTGAAAGGCCACTCATAGGCACAGCGTGGTGGAGAAGGCTGCCCTTGCACAGTACTTGGCTGGGAAGCTTGGCGTTGAGAGAAGGTGAACATTGATGCCAAAACTTAGGGAATCTGAAAGGACCGAGTAACTGGAGAAAAGCACCATAGAATGTGGAGAGGCAAGTGAAAACCCTGAGCTTTGCATGAGCCTCGCGTAGTCTAGGAATAAGCCAAGGGCGAGCAGTCAACCATGTACTTAAAGATAAAAACATTACAGGGAATAGGGTGCTTGCTTTTTGCAATGCGGCCAACCAGGTTCAGTCCTGGCAACTGCTTATGGCCCCCCAAACTCCACCAGGAGTCATCCCTAAGTGCAGTCACTGTCACTGTCACTGTCTTCCCGTTCATCATCGATTTGCTCGAGTGGGCACCAGTAACATCTCCATATGACCTGTCTCATGCAGGTAGAGCCAAGGACACCTGCTTGCTCCAGGATGCTGATCCTAAGTGCAGAGCCAGTAGTAATTCCTGAGCACTGCCAGGTGTGGCCCAAAAAACAAGATACAAAATTCAATGATCTTGACTTTCACGCCACTTTTTGTGATCATTCATCACTGTATCACTGTTTTCCTGTTGTTCATCGATTTGCTCGAGTGGGCACCAGTAACATCTCCATACATCCTGTCACAAGCAAATGTATCCAAGGGTATCTGCTTACTCCAGGGACAGGAAGAGCCTCAATCCATTCTTCAGGTCATGGAATTGAGGTCCATAATTGTTACTAGTTTTTGACATAACAAATAAAACATGGGTAGCTTACCAGGCTCTGCCATGTAGGTGGTATACTCTCAGTAGAAGGTTCTCATCTCGAGCATTTACTTATGACACTTAAAGGGGAAAGATCAGGTTTTCTCTTGAATGGAGCTCTGAGGAACTATGGAGTCTAGATGTTGAGAATGACTGACCGCATAATTTGTGGGTTGCTCTGGCTTCTTGCTAGGCTTACTGGGATGACGGGTATCAGTTAGAACCTGCCTAGAACTGTATACAGTGTATAAATGTGAAAGATTCTGGAAGGACCTTATCCTAAAATCAGTATTATCTAAGAATATCATATAGTACTCTGTGTTGTGATCATTCATATAGCTTCAAATGGAAACAGCCAAAATAATGAGAAAGCTTAGTTTATTGAGGAATGATCTGGAGTACAGAGCAGGAGTAAGCCCTGAACACATTGGAATGTGGCTTTCCCTTACACACACACACACAAACACACACACACATACACACACACACACACACACACACCTGAATTTCATAGTGTTTTTGAGACGTGAAATAATGTTTCTCTTCTGTTTTTTCCCTAGCCTTTTCCCAATCTCAGCCCTCATCAGATTTTGCAAAAATGGGACAATCCAAAATTTGCTGAACCCTAATCTGGAACTGGGACCCTCACTCTGGTGGTGGTACATGTAACACTACACTTACTTTGCAGGGTTACTGGTAGTGCTATAGTCAGGTAAATATCTACCTGCCTTATGACCCAACAATATCACATCTAGGAATGTACCCAAGAACAATGGAAATGTGCTATGTAAAGACTTCTACAGAATGTTTATATCAGGTTTACTTAGATATCCAACAACTGGAAACAACCCAAATTTTCATCAAGAGGGGAATCACTAAACAATGTATATCTGTACAATGTCTCCACAATGAAAACAAAATATTGACAAGCATAGCAGTATTGATGAACCTTCAAATACCATGTGCATACACACAGGATTTGCCAGAACCGCATAAGAGTATATCTACTTAAGATTCTATTTATATTAAGTTCAAGATCAGTAATATGACTCTGTGATGCTAGAAATCAAAACAGCTGTTACTAGGGACAGATTTCTGGAAAGGAGAGTAAGTGATCATTCTAGGGTCAGAAGGTTCTGAATCTCCTGGTAATGGTGATTTCAATGGCAGCCGCGTCAAAAATTATCAACCAAAAAAATAAGTGGGGACTAGAGAGGCAGAGCAGTGGGTGATGCCTTGCACGCAACTGACCCATGTTCCATCCCGGCAATAGATAAGGTTCCCCAGCTCCACCAGGAGTGAACCCTGTGCACAGAGCAGGAGTAAAGTTCTGAGTGTGGACAGGTGTGACCCAAAAACCAAACCAAAATAAAAACCCATGGAAGCAAAACTTATGAATCACAATCAGTACATTCTACAATATGTTTCTTCTTAAGTGTTTCTTCCTTCTTTTTTCTCTTTCTTTTCTTTGTCTTTCTTCTTTTTTTTAAATATTAAGCCTATTAAAGCTATCTGATATGTCGTACAGTCTACATAAATTTTGCTGGGGGGTGGTCTCCCCAAGCAGTGTTCAGGAGACCCCTGAATGATCAATGCAAGGGGCTGAATGTGTGATGCTGCTCAGACCGTATGGTACTGGGGGGTACCCAGGTCCCCTGGCAGTGATCAGGGCCCTCCAGGGCTACAGCAAAGTTGGGGGGCACCATATTTCCGGGGGAGAGCATCATGTTGCCAGGAATTGAACCTGGACCACACTAGCTGTACTATTTTCAGCCCCCACGTGTTTGCTATTATTCAAAGATACTTAAGAATAAAAATGTATGGGCCGGAGTGATAGTCCAGCGGGTAGGGCATTTGCCTTGCACGCAACCGCCTATGCTGGCCTGGGTTCAATCCCGGCATCCCATATGGTCGCCTGAGCACCGCCAGGAGTAATTCCTGAGTGCAGAGCCAGGGAGTAACCTCTGAGCATCGACAGGTGTGACCCAAAAAGCAAAAAAATAAAAATAAAAATAAATTAAAATGTGAACACTCAGGCTGGAACAGTCGTACAATGGGTAGGAGTGCCTTCCTTATATACTACCAATCGGGTTCAGTCCCTGGCATCTCAGGAGTAATACCTGAGTGAAAAGTCAGGAGTAACCCTGAGCATCACCAGGTATGACCCAAAAAGAAATAAAAAGAAAAAAATGTGAAAATTCAGAAGAGAACCTTGTCAATATAAAATGAGAATATAAAGTAACCTTGCAGCCAGGACCATACCTAAACTTAATATATTGACTCAGAAAATCCCGCCACTAGATGGATCTGCATTCTGATGATCCCAGAGATTCAGTACCCATCTCTAAAGTAGATTTGGGTGTAAGAGAAGGGACAAAAAGTGTAGCTCATCTCTCTGTCATGGCGGGCTCTATCATGCAGCTATCTAACCCTTAAGGAAGATTTTGCAAACTGGGTACATAGTCCAGTGGTACTATGCTTGCTTCCAATAACGTTAGATGACCTGTATCTTAAAAAAGATTTTTTAAATTTAGATTCCTATAAGTTTCATCAGTAAATGCTCGAAAGCATTTACTGAGAGTAAATAGAGTAGAGAGCTATTTCTACTCTAAGAGCTATTTCTATTTCTAAGGAAGAAAACGAAGGAAGAAACACATAATAAGAAGTAGAGAGCTTTCTACTGATAGTATACCAGCTACACGGCAGAGTCTGGCAAGCTACCCATGTTTCATTGGTTATGCCAAAAACTAGTAACAATTATGGACCTCAATTCCATGACCTGAAGAATGGTTTCAGGCTCTTCCTGTCCCTGGAGCAAGCAGATGCCCTTGAGCTACACTTACTTGTGACAGGACGTATGGAGATGTTACTGGTGCCCGCTCGAGCAAATCGATGAACAACGGGAAGACAGTGATACAGTGAAATTATACATATAATTTATATATATTAATATATACATATATCAGAGCCTGGCAAGCTACCTTTGGTGTACTTGATATGCTAAAAACAGTAACAATAATGGACCTCATCTCAACGAATGGAGATGTTACTGGCACCCGCTCGAAGCAAATCGATGAACAACGGGAAGACAAGTGATACAAGTGGTATACACATATATTAGGCCAAAGAGCTAACACAGCAGATGAGGTGCTTACCTTACATGCATCCAACCCAGGCTCAATCCCGGCTCCCCCAAATGGTCCCCCAAACTCACTGGGAGTAATCCCTGAGTGCAGAACCCAAAGTAAGCCCTAAGCACCACCTGGCGTGACCCCAAAGCCAACCAATACGACAAAACGAAGCATTTTTATGTTAGTTGCCTATTTGAACATTGACTGTGCTCCTGATGATCCCGGGCCTCCTGAATTAATGAACTACTTTATTACTGGGCCCGTGCTGCTTTGCCCTTTTTCCCTTTTATGTTCTGTTCTTTGTCTTTCTCTACACTCAAGACCGCAAACTGAAGGTACAGTTATATAGCCTCAAACTCAAAGGTAGAAACTCTGTGAGGAAATTTTCAGGGTTGCCCCAGTGAATACAGCCCGTCTGTTCTTTCATGAGCCGACGGTGGAGGGAAACTGAACTCACTTGTTTTCAGCCAGACTCTCCATTGCAAGTGACAGGATTCCACCGCCTGCTTCAGCGAGAGAGGGAGGGTTCTGCAGCAGGAAGTCCACGCCCCATACCCGATGTCCTCCTGGCTCTCTCCGGGTCTCCGAGCTACCATGTCTGGCCAGTTCTCTCAGACTGCAGCTTTACAGCCCCAGGAGCCCAGGAGAAAGACTCTGTGAACATTTGTTTCACAGCTCACGGGAGAGCTAAAATTGCTTCTGGCTGGTATCCTGTTCTTGTCCCAACCCCAATGTAGTGTTTTAAAATAAATTCTTTCAGTACACTCTAAAACCAGACCTGAACAGCATCTCACCTTTAATCTTTGAAGACGGAGTTGCTGATTTTTCCATACTTCCCTTCATTTCCTGTCAGTGATGAAACAGACAGAAACAGACAAATGTGACATCATTGTGAGGAAAAAACAATGTCTGCGTTTTGGACTTTGTCTCTTGATGCAGAATACCAATTAAGATTGCAAACTCGGGACACTTAACGTATTGGAAGGAAAACTGTTTCCTCGGGACCTGGTTTCTCTCGGAGAAACTCATCAGAGGCATCACCTAAGCACATGGGCATGAGGGAACCAGCTGGGCAAGTCTCAAAAAAAGTCAGCATCAGCAGGGAGAGAAAAAAAGCCACCTCTGACTTCATAGTGTGCGTTTGCTCCTTGGCATTTGTGTTGATCGTTTTTGTTTGGTTTGAGTTTCTGCTTGGGCGGTCTCAGGAATCACTTCCTGGTGAGTCTCAGGCCACCATATGTGGTGCCGAGGATTGGACCTGGGTCAGCCGCCTTCATGGCAAGCTCCCTACCTGCTGTACTAACTGTGGCCCTGTGCTGGTAGTGTGCTGTCTGATAACAAACAGTGCCTGTGAGCCACATTCCCTATGCCCTGGAACTGATGTCCAGCATGGGATGTTAGTGAGATGGAGATTCCCAGAGCTCGTGGCCATCATGTCACAGCAGAGGGGCCTCCTTCCCCACGGGCAGAGGGCAAACAAGCTTCCCTGTCCAAATGCAGGCTGTGGAGGGTCCCTGGAATCCAGCTGTGCCGTTTCCCACCGACCCCCCCACAGTGCCCTGGAGCTGTCCCTGCACCCTGGGTGAGCAGCTCCTGCCCATATTCTATTTTTTTATGGCTTTAAAAAATTTATTCTATCACAGTGAGATATACAATTACAAAGATGTTCATAATTGAGTTTCCGTCATACAGTGTCCCAGCACCCATCCCTCCATCAGTGCCCATTCCCACCACCAATGTCCCCACATTCCCTCCCACCCACCCCCAGCCTGTCCCTATAGCAGGCACCTCTCTCTCTCTCTCTCTGTCTCTGTAGTTCTCTCTCTCTTCTACACATTGTGGCTTGCCCTAAAGATATTTATGGTTTATGATGTAAGTCTCAGCCTCCCCTTTTGTTACAACTTCAATGATCATTACAGTGTATAAATGTGCAAGATCCTGGGAAGAACCTGGTCCTAACCTTCATTATTATCTAAGCCTGTCGCACGGCTGCAGAGCAGCCACGAGCCAGCACAGCTGTGGATCTGGTCTGTCTCTTGTCCGGCTTTGCTGGTTGTGATGGCTTTGGGCCCGTAGGGCACGCCTGCTGGGACATGGAGATGGGGATATAGGGGGAGAAGCCCCCACCCCCGCCCCAAGTCCACTGCCCATATTCTAAAGGCAGTGCCTCACTCTCCTCCATCATGGAAGCTTTTCCACTGTTGGAACTCTCCACTCACTTCCTGTCTGCTGCCCTGTGCCTTACTGCGTAGATGTTTATGAATTTAGCCATTATCCATTATTAGAATTCATACGCAAAGAGTTATGGCCATTCCAGTTCATTCTCTAGCCTCCGTGTCAGCTGCAAATTTGTCAGCCTATAGCAAGGACATCACTGCCGTGAGAGGTAAAGCAAAGAGAAGCAAAACCTGCCCCGTCAGACTGAGGAACAAGGGTGGCAGCCTGTGGGTTCTGTCTGGGGTGTATTGGGAGATGCTGCGGACGTGCTCACGCCAGGTTGTTCCTCAGACCAGACGCTAGGTGGTGCCACCACACAGGAAACAGGGACGGTCTCCTGCCCCGCCTCTAGAGAAGAAAGGGACTTCTTGAAATCTGAGTGTAAAGGGGACACTCGGGTCAATTCTGAGAGCTTGCAGGTGGCGGCTGCCAATATTTACATCCTGTTAGAGAAAAAAAATCTAACATGTGTTAAGCCTAGATGTGAAAGTGGCGTTTATTAAACTCCTGGACGTGAATTGGTTGAGACTTGAGTTCTTTTCAATATTCCCATCGTCTGTAGGGAAGTTCAACTGGTGACTGTGATGTGGCCCGAGCTGGGCAACCTTGGGAGCCCGCGGAGGAGGCCCGGACAGCACTTCCCTGGACGCATGAGGCAGGTGAAGGGAAAGCAGCAGGGCCTTCGCCTTCAGGAGATGCTCTCGTCTCTCTTCCTGGAATCACTCTTCTGTGTACAAGAAAAATGCAAGTCAGGACCTGCTGCAAATGTGCTGTCTACATACTGTGGGTCACACTCCCCCTTGGGTCTGTGGTAGCCAGGAAGCATGAAGAGCCACAAGAGGGGAGGTACAGCTCCCTCACTCCCCACCCACCGCCCCTCTTGACCCACCTGGGTCTGCTCAGAGAAGTGCCCAGCTGGAGGTGGAAGGGTCTGAAGGTAAATTCTGCCCCAAGGTGTAGACACTGGGGTCCCACCAGTCGCCCAGGCAGGACTGCTCCTTAAACCCACTTGATCAAGCTGCTCCTGAAACCCACTTGATCTACATAGTCTTGGAGCTAGTCCCACTTGCTGACTGGGTTTCTTATTTGGGGGTGGAGGGTGTGTGGACCACAGTTCTCCGGCAAGGACCAGACTTGCTCTCAGGAAGAAGAGGAAAGTCAGTCCTGATCTTGGCCTCATTTCCGAGGGGCATCCAGGGGGAATAGTGAAGCAAAGTAGTTTTATTGAGGAAAGGCGAGAGAGAAGCAGAAACTCCATAAAACTTAAGGAGGAAAAGTGAAATTACACATCCCAAACTGGGAGTGAGCAATTCCACGTGCTGCTTGCATTCTGCAAAGGGGTGTTTGAGTGGTTTTTCAAACTGTCCTGACACGGGCTTGGGAGACAGACAAGAGTGCCTCGCTAGTGTTGCCTAGCGTTCACTAGTGTTGGAAATGCACTTTGGACGTTGGTCTTTCTTCTCTAGTTCCTCCCAGGGCTTTGGTTTCTGCTGCACTTTTCCCCCTGCCCTGCGTGGGCATCACTCAGAGTTTTTCACACCTCAGTTCCTACATCCCCAAAGGGGTCGAGACTTGAAGTTTTGGGACTGGCAAAAGGGATGATAACAGAGTAAAGTCTCTTATTTTAGGTCACATTTTTGATTTTTTTTTTATTTTGTTTTTTACTCCCTGAAACTCAGGGCCCAGGTCCCCAGGCGGCTCCCTGTCTCCTGTCTGCATCCAGTCCATCACGTAAAGCTGCTCTGTAACTTCTGTCCTGGGGCCAGCCCCAGATCCAGTTCTGCTTTCCCTGCAATCAGTCCTCCAACAGCAACAGTAGGTGGAAACCAGAACCCACCCTGCACTGCCCCACCTCTGGCAGCATTAAATGTTTTTGTCTCAATTAGATATTATGGTACCATAACTATTGCTCAGAGCTGGGTCTCAAGTGCGCAATGTCCCCACATCAGTCCCATCACTTCCCTCCGCCACTGTCCCCATTTCCCCATCTGCCCTCCGGCCTGCCTTCCTGACAGGCGCATTTGTAAGTTTGATGGCTGGAGTTGGGAATCTCATGCTTACAGTGTTGCTGGCACTGTAGTGTAGAGTTACACAACTCCACACCACTGGGGTCAAGACCCCTGCCCCCTGCCTCTGTTACCTCCCATCCATGTCTTCTTACTCACCCCCTCAGATTTCTTTTCTTCCCTCTAATTTTTTATGATCTAGGATCAGGAGTAATCTGGGCATCCCACCTTTGATATCATGCGTACTTCCTCCCGTTATTCTTCTATATACGGGATAAGTATATATACGTGAAAGCATTTGGTGTTTTGATTTCTGGCAGTACTGTCCCAGGGATATAGAACTGAGCCTGCCATTGACCAAGGGTACTGGAATAGCCTCAGGTCCCCAAACTCTCTGTGCTGTTTTACCCACCGCCCTACCCACTGTGCTATCTCTCTCCAGCCCCTCAGAGGACTTCTGTGCATTTCCTTCTCTTTGTGCTTCGGGCTGAGCAGGTGGTTTTCATTGGTCGCATATAAAATATATTTTTATGTTCTGATAATCCCATTGAAGAGCGTTAGGATGCAGGGAAGATCACTGCCTTCCTTTCACACATCACGCACACCTTGCCTGCACATCTTGCTGCAGTAACTCCTGGTCTAGGAATGTAAAAGGACCAGTCGGCAAAGGTTACTTAACATCTGGATCTTGGAACTTGAGTCCAGAAACTCTGAGTAATTCGAGCTTTATGTCTAGAGTCTTCTCCAGCACCCACTAAGCATTTGATTATATTAAGCCATTTTTGCCCATTGTTCCAGGTACAATAATATTTTTTCACTTTTAAAAAGTGAAAACTCCACCCAGAACTCCACACAGCAGAAGAGCCTATCACACCCATCTCACGCGGTCGCAAGCAGCTGTGTGGTTCATCAATAAATGCTGGATTTAGAGGTGCCTACAAGAGTATGCCACCCGCACAGCAGAGCCTGGCAAGCTACCCATGTTGTATTTGATATGCCAAATACCAGTAACAATTATAGACCTCATTCCCATGATCCAATGGAATGATTTGGAGGCTCTTTATGTTCCTGGAGCAAGCAGATGCCCTTGGGCTCTACTAGCATGAGACAGGACATATGGAGATGTTACTGGGGCCCGCTCGAGCAAATCCATGATGAATGGGAAGACAGTGATACAGTGATACAGTGATACACTTTAAAGAGCCCCTGACTGGAGCTGAGGAGATAGTACTGTGGGCAGGGTACTGACCGTGCATACGCCCAACCCAGGTTCAATCCCCAACACCCCAAATCCTCAAACCCTACCAAGAGTGGTCCCTGAGCTCAGAGCCAGGATTAATCCCTAAGAACTGCTAGGTGTGACCCCAAAACAAATAAACAGAAAAGAGCTTCTAACTCGGGGGGCCGGGCTGACTCGATGTGTCTTACAGGTACAAGGCCATGAGTTCAGTCCCCAGTGCTCTTCCTATATGCTACACAGGCTGCGCCGTCTCCAGCACTCATCCAGGGCCCAGGGTCTGATTGAGCATATGTGGGCGCACCACAGTGACCCTGTGAGCACCACCACTCCACATGCAGCCCCCCATGAGCACGACAGCAAGGACCACCACTAAAAAGTGTGTGTATGTGTGTGTGTGTCACCCAGGAAGCTCAAACACCAGGTATGCAAGCCAGGCCTTAACACAACAACCAAGAGAAGGGTATGAAGAAATCAAAGAAGTGATAAGTAATAGTTTAGGAATAACAGTAAAGAAAAGAGCCTCTACACTGGAAGATGCCTACTGTGGAACCTGCTATCTGAGACAGATGTGAGTCACCACTAGGGGGCAGAGACCAGCCACAGATGGAGGCAGCCTAGCGGAGGACGACAAGGATGGAGCCAGCCAGCAGAGGGATGAGGCTAAGGATGCCGGCACTGAAGCCAGGTGGCCATTAGACTGTCCTGTCTGCTTCTGCATACGTTGGAAACTTTCTATAACAACTTCTTTGTTTTCTCCATGTCATGCAGAGTAATAATGGGAACTTGGGGCATAATCCCTCTGTTGTATAGAAGGAGGGAGATGTCAGGGATAGGGCACTTACTCTGCACATGGCCGACCTGGGTTTGATCCCTGGCATCCCCATATGGTTCCCCCAAGCCTCCACGAGTGATCCCTGAGCCAGAAGTAAGCCTTGGGCATCACTGGATGTGGCCCAAGGTCCCCCACTCCAAAAGGGAGATGCTCTCAAGTCCTGTGTGATGGTGGCTGGACTCTTAGAAGAAGGGTGTGGGGGGGCTGTCCTCGGGGCATTGATGGTTTTATTGGAAAGTAATAAGATGATCTCAATGTTTGTGGTTATGTTGAAGAATCTTGTTCTTCAACATTATACATCAACAAAGACAGAGCCTGCACCTTACCTTCTGAGATCTGAAGATCTAAGAAAATTATGGCAATAGAGAACATGAAACCATGGAAAGGTTGAGTATATGCTAGAGCCTATGTGGCAAAGTGCCTACAATCTGGGTATCCAGATAAAAGCGTGTAGCAAATGGAATTTCTACTGATGCAACTTTTCTGTAATTTCAAGATTATGTCACTAAACATCCAAAGGCATAGAATGTATATATGTTGCTAAATAGCCCTCTGGGAGCTTATGGCGGATTGCATTCCCCTTAACCCAGTGATGAGTAGCGACTGAGGGGCAGCTGCTCCCAGCCTGAATGGGCACACAATAGTGTGAGTATCTGAGACACAGCCCGGGCACCAGGATGGAGATGGGCAGCAGGGGTGGCAGAAGGTTTCCTTGGTTTCTCAAATCCTTTGGTTGAGGATGGTTACCTGGTGTGACTGCCCATGTTGCTACTGCATTCCATGTACTAGATGGGCAGTGACACTGAAGGTGAAGACGAAGAACACAGCCAGAGAGCAAGCACTTTGCACAGAGCTCTGTGCCTTAGGGGCACTGAATTGCTCAGGCACAATGAACCTTTTGCAGAGCAGAGACTATCTCTGTGGGGATCTTTTTACTGTGTAAGATTTCATTGAAAATAATTTCAAACATAGCAAAATTTGGAGACGAGTGCAAAGGGAACTGAGTGATAGTGCCGAGGTTAAGGCGCTTTGTCTTGCAGGCAGCTGACCCAGGGTCGATCTTTGGCACCAAATATGTTCCCTGAGCACTGCCAGGAGTGATCTCTGAGAACACAGCCAGGAGTAAGCCCTGAGCATCACCACGTAGCGCCCCTACTCCCTCCCCAGATAGAAGAGTTCAAGGAACTCCAGACCTCTGACCCAGTCTGCGTCTCATTCCCCCCTGATTTGCATTCTCACTGGATACAGAGGTGGGGATGACTTCCCTCCGTCATCTGAAATTGGTGGACACATAGTGGATACTTGGCTCTCGACCCCACTGAAGACTTGAGCCAAGGCTTCCTCTGAATCAGAGCTGCTCGCTTACATAACTGAGTCATCAGATATGTAACATGGGTACAGTAAACATGGCTTAACATGAGTGGAGTAAACATAGCTCATTTCCCATCCATAATTTCAGTTTTGCCAGTTGACCCATTTATGTCATCAATTTTCCCTTTCTCCTCCAGGGCAGGAAACCGCTTGGTGCTTGGTTTACTTGTTTTACTTGTCTCTTCTTAATTTCTCTTTGTGGAACAAAGCATTTCCACAGCTTTGTTGATGCCTCTTATAACATTGCTGTTTTTGAAGCTGGATGTCTCCCTTCCACCTCCTTTTGAAAGCATTTCTTACTGACCTCTGATTTTCTTCTGCTTTGGGGTTACATTGGGTGATGGTCTCCAGGGCCACATCGAGGAGCAGCTGGTGGCCTACCCTCCCCACCCCCACACTCCCTTGGATGCTGTTTGTTTTTGATGGCTCAGCTTGTTTTATCATTCTTCACTGTCTGATTATTGTTACTCACTTTACAATGAATAAACAGTCTGCAGGGATACCCTGGCATGTTCCCTGTAAAAGTATGCCCATAATATTAGCCTCAACACTAATTCTTTGGTCGGTCAGTCGGTCGTTCAGTCAGTCGGTCGGTCCGTCAGGCGGGCGGGCGGGCGGGGACTCTCCCCCCTTTTTGAGTTCAACCTAGTGATGCTCGGGATTTACTTCTACTCTGCACTCAGTGATCACTCCTGATGGTGTCAAGGGACCGTCTAAGGTGATAGGGATCAAACCTGGGTCAGTTGCCTTCACGGCAAATGTTATGCCTCTGCCCCCTCAACACCAACTTTTACCTGAGCCGTTTTGCCTCTGCAGACTGTGAATGTTGATTCTCCCGTTTGGAATTGAAAAGAGCTCTCCCTTCCTTCACATGTTCTTATTGGCCTGGACATATGAGACTCAGACTTTTCAGTGGTTTGAGTAGCATTATGGTACTTTAACTTGTTGTAGTGCTCAAACCATCCCAGATTCAGCCAAAGACGAGTTCTTTCAACCTGGCTTTTTGTGTCTCCTAATATTTTTCACTCTCTTTACACATAAAAACATTTCAGGTTTGTCTTATACCACACACCCCCACCCTGGAGCCGGCCATTTCTCTGAGGAGTCCTAGTGTCTTTTGGGCTACACCCGGCGATGCTCAGGCGTTACTCCTGACTCTGCACTCAGGAATTACTCCTGGCTGTGCTCAGGGCACCGTGATGGGATGCTGGGGATCGAACTCGGATTGACTGCATGCAAGGCAAATGTCCTCCCTGTGTACTAGCACTCCGCCCCTCGTTTGGGATTTTTATTTGATTTGGGGCCACCCTTTGGGAGTGCTCAGGTCTTCACCTGGCTGTTCACAGGGATCCCTGCTGGCTGCCTCTGGGGACCAAAGAAGGTGCTGAGGTTTAAGCCCAGGTCAGCTGCGTGCAAGGCAAGTGCCCTGCTCACCTGCTGCGCTCTCACTCAGACCCCAGGCATCAGACTCAGGTTGGCCGCATGCACAACAGTGCTTTAACCCTGTACTCTGGCTCCCCCTTTATTTTTAGTACTAGAAACCAAGATCCGGGCACTCGATGAGCTCGCTACTGCATGATGTCTCTTAATTTCAGTAGGCAGAGCTAGGAAATGTCTGCATTTATACATATATATACACAAATACACACAAATGTGCATACACATGTACATATATACATATGACCATTAAATGCATATAAATGTCTGCATTTATATATAAACAAATATACACAAAATGCACGCATGTATATGTGTATACATGTAAGCATTACTAAATATTGCATATTTTAGAAATTATGGTTTCATAGCAATTGCTGAAATTCCAGGCAGACACACAGCCTTATTTTGCCTTTCCTCATTTGGTATTTATATAGCCCTTACACTGAAAATCTTGAGTCAATAGCAACATGAAACTATCTTATTATGTGCTTAATTCCATACTACCTTAAGGTGGCTTGGCGTTTGTGTACAATCAGAGAATCCCTGTTGAATGTCCATCTTTAATTTGCCTGCAACTTAAATCTATTGAGCAGTTCCTACTTAATGACAAAAACAAATGATGTAATGGTAAATAGAGGCAGATATTAGGTTCTACCTCCCTTGTTCTTTGTTTGGAACCTTCTAAGCTTAAGGAAGAGCCTTCCAGCGTTTCTAAGGAGAATACAATTGTTCCTGCCTATGATTGAGCAAGTTTATATTCTGTTTAATTTCATATACAATTTGACATTCTATTATAAGTAATACTGTTGCCTTAAACTCTGTAAGCCAAATTCTAAAAGAAACTAGTTGCTAAGGCAACTGGGCAAAGAGTTAATTAATTCATCAGTCATTATATGCAGATTAAACTGCCTGAGTTAGAAAGGAGGTGGGTTTTTTTTTTGGAATTAGTGGAAGAGAAAAGGGTGCAATTTTTCCTCATCTGTAAAGGCCTCAGAGATCCTTTGGAAAGAACACAGTCTTCGAGAACAGAAAGGACCTCCAACCCCTAACAGATCCCTGAGGGACCTTCATAATAACAGCTTTACCTACAAAATAGAGATAGCAGGGGAATCTTGTAGCCACCGTGATGAGCAGATGAGATGCTTGAAATGAGCACCTTTCTGTGTATTTTAAGATTAAGATGACAGGACAGGCGAGGTACAGAGGTTAGCAGACATTGCTTAGGAAAGGGAAACGTGGCATGGTTTGCTTTATAACTGAAGCATGTGCATGCACACACACAAACACACACACACACACACACACACACACACTTCCACTGTATCATCTACAAAATTCGTGGAATTTAATTGTATTTATTTGGCCCTATCTGCTGGATAACGGAACTACTGTGCTCAAGGACAATGTCTGCTTCATCCCAAGGCTATTTATAAGTGGAGGCATTTAAAGTATTCATTATGATATATGAATGAACGAATTAGTGAGTGAAAATACATTCTTAAAGAAAAACAAATGTGGGGTCAAAGTAATAGTACAGTGGGAAATGTGTTTGTCTTGCATATGACTGACTGGAGTTCAATCCCAGCACGCCATATGGTCCCCTGAGTGCACCAAGAGTGACCCCTGAGCACAGAGCCAGGACTAAACCTGAGCACTGCCTGGTATGGCTTCAAACCCAAACCAAAAAAATAAAGACTATCAAGTTCCCAAAGGCAATAGAAATGAAGAACATGAGAACTGGTCTTAAGTAGTGGTCACTGGGCGGGTGGGATGTGGGGAGGGGGAGAGTACTGGAAGTGGGTGAAGCATTACCCATGAAGCCATTCCATAACAGTTTTGTACACCACAGCCCACAAGGGAAAAAAAATTAGTTTCCTGCAATAGAGGCGAACTCCTGCCTGAGTGGTCAGAGGGAAACTAAGGTCAGTGGTGGAGTGAAGTAGACACCGGTGAAGTGATCAGTGCTGGAACACTGTATGCCTGAGAATCAACCATGAATACCTTCGGAAATCACAGTACCTCAATGGAAATTTAAAAATAAAAGCATCTGATTTTTATTTAAGGCTTAAGGCTTCTGTCTTCAAGGCTCTCCATTGCCTCCTGTGGATAAGAACCTGTAATTGCAGTAAGTGTTTCTAAACCTGTCCCGACACATACTGTATCCCAAAGGCACAAGAGAGAAAGATTCCTCCCTCGGCCGCTGTCTTGATGAACACGTGCTGTGAATTTGTTCTTGTTTTCCTGGTGGTAAAACATACGCCGCATAGAACTGACCATTTTCAAATGTGCTCCGGTGGCATTGTTTATTCACAGCAACATAACCCTCACCACCTCACTCCACTCCCCCAACAAGACTCTTCTCAAACAGAAACTACCTCATAAACACTAAGCTCCCGTTCCCACGTCTGGCTTCCACCATTCTACTTTCTATTCCCGTCATTTTGAACACTCTAGTTCCTCACACAAATGGAATCATATGGTCTTCTACTTTTTGTGACTGGCTTATTTCATTTGGTGTCAGTGTTTATCTGTGTTGAGTCATGTGTCAGAATTGTCTTACTTTTAAAAAGATTCCATTGTACATGTAGATCACGTTTTGTTTATCTATTCATTCATCACTTGGACATTATGTTAACACGTCTGATTGCCTTTATGTTCCCAACCAGCAGCTAATACTTAATGGAATTAGGTAGTTAATCAACACATCTTTGCTGACTATAATATAGTTTATCATATATTAGTGAAAAGGTCCGGAGGTCCTCAAAAACATCAGCATACTGCCTCATTTAGAGGAATAAGACGGATATATACTTGCTAAGTTTGTGTTGACTGACAGCACAGCAGTGATCACTACACTAAGCTCTCTTTTCCAAGAGGAAATGATTCATTTCATTCTCATCTCTCTGTGATTTACACAGGAGGAGGCCGAGAATCACCAAGCAGGAGGAGGGATCTTGGCCCAGTGGTTAAGAGCTCAACAGCCTTGCTCTTTTTATTTAAAAAATTATTGAATCTCCAAGAATAACAGAGTCACAAAAGTTATACATAATTGGGCTTCAGGCATACAATGTTCCAACACGGTTCCTTCACCATTGTCCACTTGTCTCCACCAATGTCCCCAGTTTCCCTCCGCCCCCAAACCTGCCGCTCTAGCAGGACTTTACTCTTGCCCCCTCTTGTTGACAACACTGTTGCTGACAGGGGACCATGCATGTCACCTTCCCTCCTTTCAGCACCCAGTCCTGGTTCCAGAGTGACTTCTTCCCTCTACCATTGTCACGGTGGTCCCTTCCCCAGTCTATCCCACCACCTAAAGACAAGTTTCCTCTTAGGACATAACAGCCTGTGCTCTTAACCACAGCGTTCCATACTTTATCTAGGAGTTTTTAATACCGAAAGAAAAATCACCAAGTAATGAATGTGTCATAACCTGTGGTTCATCTTGTCACTGACAGAATTTTCACTACTTGGTCATCATTCTCCAGAACAATGCCAGTTCCCTTTCTTTCCTTATACTTACCTTCTCGGCTTCTCTCTATTCATGCCGACTCATCGCTCTTTAAAACAGACCTGTGGTCCCTCCATCTGGGTGAAGCCTTTCCCAATTCTCTGACCCTCACACCCCCTCATCTCTACCACACCTTTCAGACCTTGGCTCACACATCGTCTCATGTCATCTTCTGAATGGCTGAAGTATACCAGGCTCATTTTCCCCTTACTCAAGAACATATAAAACTGGTCTTAGTGTTGTCCTAACTTTTAATAGTGCAGGGGGAAGAGGAAATTTCTCCCTCTCTAGGTTCTTTTCTGAATGACCAAGCAAACAAATTAACATTCAGTGGATTAGTAGAATCACTGTATCACTGTCTTCCCGTTCATCATGGATTTGCTCGAGCAGGCCCCAGTAACATCTCCATATGTCCTGTCTCATGCTAGTAGAGCCCAAGGGCATCTGCTTGCTCCAGGAACATAAAGAGCCTCAATCCATTCCGAATGAGGTCTATAATTGTTACTGGTATTTGGCATATCAAATACAACAAGGTAGCTTGCCAGGCTTGCCGTGTAGTATGACTACAAGCATACTCTTGTAGTCATCTCTAAATCCAGCATTTATTGATGAACCATGCGCCGCTTGTAGCCATGTGAGCCGGGCTGTGATAGGCTGGTCTGCTGGGTGGAGTTCTGACAAGAGGGAAGTCCGGATGTGGAAAATGAAGGCCCTCATGGAGTGGGGGGTCATCTGGCTTGTTGCAAGGCTCAGCTGGGGTGGCGGGCCAGGGCTAGAACCCACCATCCCTCCTGGGTGCCTCGTGAGCAGCTGGGCACAGGGAGAGCAAGTAGCAGCTCTGTCCCATGTCTGTGAGTCTCTCACAGACATGGCAACTGCCCTGGTCCACGCCCTGTACTTGTATTTATTTAATTTTATTTTATTTTTTGCTTTTTTGGGTCACACCCTGCCATGTTCAGGGGGTTACTCCTGGCTCTATACTCAGGAATTACTCCTGGTGGTGCTTGGGGGACCCTATTGGATGCTGGGAATCAAACCTGGATCAGGCACATACAAGACAAATCCCCCTCACCCTCTCCGCTGTGCTACCACTTGGGCCCCGCCCGTACTTTTACTTGTACAAAGTTTCCAGAGGCGTGGGGAGTTAGCACAAAAGGCTGGAGCGTATATCCTGCATGACAGAGCCTTCCATTCTGGCCCTGGTTCACATGCTCCCTCCCTCCCAGCAACTCTGAAATGGTCCCCATGTACCACCAGATATGCCTTTCCTAAGTAAAGGACAAGTTTATAGGAATTTTAATGGTGTTCTTAATTACATATATATAGTTAATCTGTTCTTAATTACATATATATAGTTAATCTATACAGCACTAAATTTCAGAGTACATAAGGGAAAAAGTTTTTATTCTGATTCTAGTTCTAGGTGGGTTCTAGCCCTGACCCATCATCCCAGTAGAGCCTAGCAAGAAGCCATAGGAACCCCATGAGGACAATCATTCTCAACGTCTGGACTCCACAGATCCTCAGAGCTCTCCCCAAGAGAAAAGCCGATCTCTCCCCATTGCGGTTCATCAGTAAATGCACGAGATGAGAGCCTACTACTGAGAGTATACCACCCGCACAGCAGAGCCTGGCAAGCTATTCATGTTGTATTTGATATGCCAAACACCAATAACAATTATAGACCTCATTCCCATGACTTGAACAAATGGTTTGAGTCTCTTCATGTTCCTGGAGCGAGCAGATGCCCTTGGGGTACACTAGCTTGCAATAGGATGTATGGAGATGTTACTGGTGCCCACTCAAGCAAATCAATGAACAATGGGAAGACAAGCGATACAAGTGATCCTGATTTAAGGAATGATTTATGATTTCAGGGTTTCAAGAATGGGACTTATATAACATGAGAACATTGGTGATGGAAAGTGAACACCAGTGAAGGGATGGATGTTGGAACATAGATACGACTGAAACCCAATTATGAACAACTTTGTGCCTGTATATTTAACACTGATCCAATAAAAAGTGGGGAGTGGACAAGAAGACCATAAATGCTATCATCAGGTGCCTCCCTGTTCTGTGTGTCCTATGAAATCTAACCTTAGAAAGTGTATCTCTACAGATGATGGCCTTTGTGTAGAAATCAGCATTTTTACATTCAATGACTTAATTTATATTACATAATTATAAACATCTTTCCCTAAAGCAGATTGTCATATGACTTGCTTAAAATATGAAAGGCCTGTAGATATTGCTAAAATCTGACACTAAGTCAATATATTAGACTAAGATCCATGTCCCCACACACTTTTTAAAATTTTTTATTATACCACTGTGCGATACACAATTACAAAAATGGCCATGATTGAGCTTCAGTCATACATTATTCCAGCACCTGCCCCCTCCGCCAGTGCCCTAGTCCCACCACCAGTGACCCCAAATTCCCTCCCTCCCCTTTCCCCAGTCTGCCTCTATAGCAGGCATTTTCCTTTACTTCTTTCTCTCTCTTCCTCTCCTCTCTCTCTCTCTCTCTCTCTCTCTCTCTCTCTCTCTCCCCCACACACACACACACACACACACACACACACATTTTGAGGTTCCAGAATCCTACGACGGCACCTCACAGAGACCAGGACAACATTGAACATTTAAAGTGCATGCCTGTATTACCAAGAACCAATTATGAACACCTTTGTAATTGTATGTTTCACTGTAGTATAATTAAAAAAAAGGAAAAAAAAATAATAAAGTGCATGCCTCATTGATTATCTTCTAACTCCAAATTGGGACTTTTTAGACTCTAATTCACTCTCTAAGAAAAGATCAGAAGGCAAAGTACCCATAGAGGAATCATATTAGCTGCCAAATTGGAAGCAAACTTTATTCTAACATTGCTATTAGTATTTAAGCATGCTCTTCCTTAATATGCCTCTCAGCTTTGGCAGAGGTAATAATTTGACATAGTGCCTTGAATATCAGAAGTCATCAATGTTTACTTTAAGTTTGCTAAAGGTATGAACACCTGCATATTTATATGTATATATTTTATGCCTTAATATTGTTGAAAAGAAAAAAAAGTGCCAGATATTTACTGACATTATACTCAAATGGTGAAATCAGACATTTTTAAAAGGGGATTTAGGATGTGACTCAAGTGGTAGAACCCAGGCCTTGCCTCCGCATAAGACCCTGAATTCAGTGCCCACCATTGCCTGATGGACAGAGCACTGAATTTTTCTGGATATGGCCCCTGTGATCCTGATTTCTGACCTGAACACCAAACCACCATGCCTGGCATTGCCAGGAGTAATTCTGGGCCACTTCAACTCCACTGAGTGTGACCCCTATAAATAATATAATAAAAGAACTCAGTCGCTGGACACACTCTTACTAGTACAGAAATCTAACCAACAAACTGATTGACACCGGAGAGATAAGAAGGAAAGCCCATAGTTTATTTATGCTTGTGTCCTTGACTTGGCTATCACCATAAAATGGTCAAGTTAAATGCAGTTCAGAAAGCTATTTTTTCATTCTATTTTATTTTAAATTGTATTGTACCACCGTGAGATATATAATTGCCAGGCTATTCATGGTTTGGTTTCAGTCATGCAGTGTTCCAGCACCCATCCCTCCACCAGTGTATATTTCCCACCACCAATGTTCCCAGACTCCTTCCCCTCCTCTCCCAGCCTGCCTCTCATCCATTGTTGATGGGAATGTCGACTGGTACAGCCTTTTTGGAAAACAATATGGATATTCCTCAAAAAACTAGAAACTGAGCTCCCATTTGACCCAGCCATATCACTCTTGGGAATATACCCTGAGAAGCCAAACACACACAGCAGAAACACCATCTGCACTTTTATTTTCATAGCAGCATTATTCACAATATCCAGAATCTGGAAACAACCAGAGTGCCTGAGAACAGATGACTGGATAAAGAAACTTTGGTACATCTACACAATGGAATACTATGCAGCTGTCAGGAAAAATGAAGTTATGAAATTTGCCTATAAATGGATGGACATGGAGAGAATCATGTGAAGTGAAATTTGCCAGAAGGAAAAGGACAGATATAGAATTACTTCATTTATTTGCCGGATGTAATGTATAAGTGTGTGTGTGTGTATGTGTATGTGTATATATATGTATATATGTGTATATATATGTATTTTTTAATGATACCAATATCCAAGGCCAGGCAAAACATGAATTAGGAGGTCTTGTCAATAGGTGGAATCAAGTGCCGCAAGTGCGTGAGTCAGAGGTTAGGAGAGAAAGAGAAGGGAACAGTGTGCTAATAATCGTTGGAAATGATAATACCAGCCTAGAACTGAGCATTGAATATAGGCAAATGAATACATACGATAACCTCTAAATGTATATATTGCAAGCCACAATGTATAAGAGAGGGAAGATAGAGAGACAGAGAAAGAAAAGAGGCAGGCTAGGGGAGGGGTGAGGGAATTGAGGACATTGGTGGTGGGAAATGGGCACTGGTGGAGGGATGGGTGCTGGAACAGTGTATGACCAAAGCCCAAACATGAACACCTTTGTCATTGTATATCTCACGGTAGTATAATAATATATATATATTTTTAAAAAAATATAAGAAAGTAAAGAATATGTGCTAGTGTCTAGTTTTTTACAGTCATTTGTGGACTACAAACGCATAGTAATCTGGAACTAAGTGCGGAATCTCTTTTTTATCATAAAATACTTCTTAAAATTTAAGCTCTGCACTATTCACAATAGCCAAAACCTGGAAACAACCCAAGTGTCCAAGAACAAGTGACTAGATAAAGAAACTAAAGTACATAGACATAAGAAATGGACAGATTCCTGGATTCCTATAACCTCCCAATGCTTTTATAACCAAGAAGACTTGAAAAACCTGGACAAGCTTATCACTCTGGAGGAAATTGAAACAGTAATGAAAGTCTTCCCAAACATAAAGGCCCAGGTCTCTGAGGCATATGTTAATGCAGGGAGATTAGTGGAGTCAAAGAGATGTGCCCAGAGCCAGAGGTTCTTTGTCCTTTTAGCTATTTCTTCAATGCTCTTGAAGGCATTCCATGCCGCTCTCTTCCTCCTGCGCAGCTCAGGTTTTAAGTCGTTCATCATGTTGAGTTCTCCTGTTGAGTCGTTCATCATGTTTGATCCCTGGCATCATATATGTCCCCCGAGCCTGTCAGGAGAGATCCTTGAGCACAGAGCCAGGAGTAAATTCTGGGCACAGCAGAGTGTAACCCAAAAACTGAAACAAAATAAAAATTTAAGTTAAGGGAAAAGAAGATTTAAGCTTTACTCATGTATTTGGAATTTTTTTGTACTTTACTTTTTCTACTTTGCACAGCAGAGCCTGGCAAGCTACCCATGGCGTATTTGATATCCAAAAACAGTAACAATAATGGACCTCATTCCCATGACCCTAAAATCGCCCCAATGTGGCAGCTTTAAAAAATCTGAACAGTTTGAGGCTCTTTGTGTTCCTGGAGCAAGCAGATGCCATTGGGCTACACTTGCATGCAACAGGGACGAATGGAGACATTACTGGCGCCCGCTTGAGCAAATGGATGAACAACGGGAAGATAAATGATAAGTGATACTTTTTTTTTTGCTTTTTGGGTTGCACCCTGCGATGCTCAGGGGTTACTCCCTGGCTCTGCACTCAGGAATTACTCCTGGTGGTGCTTGGGGACCATATGGGATGCCAGGGATCAAACCCAGGCCGGCACAGGCCTGCTGCGCAAGGCAAATGCCCTACCTGCTGGACTATCACTCCGGCCAAGTAATACTTTTTCTAATGTTTGTTATTAGCTATATATATATATATATATATATATACATATATATATATATATCATATATATATCATATATATACACATATATATTTAAGGAGATATATTAATTTAAGGAAATAAAAATATATATTTAAGGAGATATATAATACTTGCATTATATATATACATATCTCACTTGTATCACTTGTCTTACCGTTGCTCATTGATTTGCTCAAGTAGGCGCCAGTAACATCTCCATTCATCCTGTCACATGCTAGTAGAGCCCAAGGGCATCTGCTCGCTCCAGGAACATGGAGAGCTTCAAACCATTCATTCAGGTCATGAGAATGAGTTCTATAATTGTTACTGTTTTTTGGCATATCAAATATGACACGAGTAGCTTGCCAGGCTCTGCCATGCAGGTGGGATACTCTCGGTAGTAGGTAGGTTCTCAGTTCACATGGCTGAAAAGTGGCCGCATGCAACAGAGAAAGGTCGGCTTTTCTCTTGGGTGGAGCTCTGGTGAGCTGTGGAGTCTGGATGTTGAAGATGGCTGTCCTCATAGTGCAGGGATTCCTCTGGCTTCTTGAGGGGCTCCTATTGGGATTTCGGGCCAGGACTAGAATCCACCTTCCCTCCCAGATACCTCATGATCAGCTGAGCACAGGGAGAGCCGGTAGCAGCTCTGCCCTATTATATATAATATATATCCTTAAATCACTATCTTTAAAACTTTAGGTGACAGTGGTGGTGGAATTGGTGCTGGAACAGTGAATTCCTGTAACAAATAATCATAAATAAGTTTGCAGACCATGGTATTTAAATAAAGGGGGAAGAAACTTCATATTATGAAAACATTAAACAACATTTACTGGAAAATTTGGTGTGATTCCATGGTTTTCCAGGATATCCAAAGTTAAATTTATTTTAACTAAACATGCTAAATATGTATCAAAGCTGAACATAAAGGAACAATGTCCTTCATTCTTCAAATGTGAGTTTTTGCTCATCTAGTCCCTGAGTCCCTTGCTCGGTTCCCAGTTAATAAGATGTTTTTAATTCGACTTGGATACAGGTGGGCTCTTCTGCCAACACAAACAGTCCATTGAATGAGCTTGCACCATCTCCACCTCGAAACCTGGCCCAGTTTAGGTATACTTACAGTTTTTTTAACAGCTGAACATCCACGGTTTCATTTTGCTTGCAGACTCCATTCTGCTTTAAAGACTCTTTGTTGTTCTGCTGTATCCAGCCAGCCCTCCCACCCCATGTTTTCATACCAGAATTAAACTCTTGTCTGAGACACTAAATCGTATCACAGTGAAACTCTTTCGGTCCTAGGTTAGGGGACATGGAGTGGGAGCCAAAGACAGCCACACTCCTCTCCTGCCAATGACTACCATTTGCTTTTAAAGCTGTCAGTGAAACAAAAAATCATTTTACTACTCTTTATGGATGGTACATCCAAAACGAACATTACTTTGTAAGTAAAACTTCTATCAGTACATTCTAAAGATTTTTACAGTAGAGTAACTATAGAAAGGGTATCATGTATCACTGTATCTCTTAATACTTTTACATTTGAATTTTTAAGTTACCTGGTATTTGCTTTGTGCATCACTATATCACTGTATCACTGTCTTCCCATAGATCATTAGTTAGCTTGAGCGGGCACCAGTAACATCTCAATACGTCCTGTCACATGCGAGATAGCCCAAGGGCATCTGCTTGCTCCAGGAACATAAAGAGCTTCAAACCATTCCATCAAGTCATAGGAATGAGGTCTATAATTGTTACTGGTATTTGGCATGTCAAATATGACATGGGTTGGCAGGTGGCAGACAGGAGATAGGCTTGTCTACACCCCCAGGGCTCTGACCTGTGGGCCCTGGATGGTGGATGGTCTGACATAGGAAGAACAGTGTGCAGCCACGCAAGAGTCTTGGATAATGAAGTAGGCTGGGACAGGTCCTTCCCAGGATCTTTCACATCTGTACAACATAATGATCATTGTAGTTGTAACAAACTGGGGAGGTTGATGGGGAATTAGGAACTATAATGTCACATTAGAAATCACTGCTGAAGCCGGATGGGACTCGTCCACCACGCTAGCCACCATTTTCATTGTCCAGACGCTGGGAAAATGTCCCACGACCAGAGGACCAGCAAAGCCGGTTTGAGCCCAAGTAGGCGGCTCCAAGAGGCGGGAAGCACTGGGAAGTCGTCAGACGGAGGCGCGGTCACCCCTTCCCCCTCCATCGTGACTAGCCCGGTTTCCCGCCCAGGAGCCGCTGACGGGCCCGGCATCCAGAGTCTTGCAGACGGCTCGGGAGGCGGGAGCCTGGCTCGCGCCGGGCCTCAGCTGACTATGGAACCCCGAGGAGGGCAGATGGGCTTTGGGAGTGGGCCCGTCGCCTCCGGAGGGTCCCGGAAGCAGCCGGATGGGACTCGTCCACCACGCTAGCCACCATTTTCATTGTCCAGACGCTGGGAAAATGTCCCACGACCAGAGGACCAGCAAAGCCGGTTTGAGCCCAAGTAGGCGGCTCCAAGAGGCGGGAAGCACTGGGAAGTCGTCAGACGGAGGCGCGGTCACCCCTTCCCCCTCCATCGTGACTAGCCCGGTTTCCCGCCCAGGAGCCGCTGACGGGCCCGGCATCCAGAGTCTTGCAGACGGCTCGGGAGGCGGGAGCCTGGCTCGCGCCGGGCCTCAGCTGACTATGGAACCCCGAGGAGGGCAGATGGGCTTTGGGAGTGGGCCCGTCGCCTCCGGGAGGGTCCCGGAAGCAGCCGGATGGGACTCCGTCCACCACGCTAGCCACCATTTTCATTGTCCAGACGCTGGGAAAATGTCCCACAACCAGAGGACCAGCAAAGCCGGTTCGAGCCCAAGTAGGCGGCTCCAAGAGGCGGGAAGCACTGGGAAGTCGTCAGACGGAGGTGCGGTCACCCCTTCCCCCTCCATCGTGACTAGCCCGGTTTCCCGCCCAGGAGCCGCTGACGGGCCCGGCATCCAGAGTCTTGCAGACGGCTCGGGAGGCGGGAGCCTGGCTCGCGCCGGGCCTCAGCTGACTATGGAACCCCGAGGAGGGCAGATGGGCTTTGGGAGTGGGCCCGTCGCCTCCGGAGGGGTCCCGGAAGCAGCCGGATGGGACTCGTCCACCACGCTAGCCACCATTTTCATTGTCCAGACGCTGGGAAAATGTCCCACAACCAGAGGACCAGCAAAGCCGGTTTGAGCCCAGGTGCGGCGCGGCAAGCGGCGCGCCACTAGGGTGGTGAAACAATGATGTTTTTTGGTACACTGCATTCCGCGAACAGCAGGAGGGGTTGCTGAGAGGGAGATATACAGAGGAAGGAGATGACATATAGAGCCCGCCGGGTGATTGGGATTCGGGAGGGGGAGGGAGACAGGACGTTGGTGATGGGAGATGGGTTCGGGTGGAGGGTGCATCTTGGAACCCTGTGGAGCCAGGACTCCACATGAGCATCCTTCAATTAAAAAAAAAAGGAGAAAAGGTGGAATAAATAAATAAATAAATAAATATCTGCAGGGCTAGCCACAATGTGTAAAAGAAGAGGGAGAGAGATGCAGAGATAGAGAGAAAGAGAGGAAGCAGGGCTACCTGCTATTAAGGCAGCCTGGGGGTGAGTGGGAGGGGTGGAGTACATTGGTGGTGGAAATGGGGTACTGGTGGAGGGATGGGTGCTGGAATACTGTATTACCAAGAACCAATGGCACCTTTGTAATTTTATGTCTCACGGTGGTATAATAAAGAATAAAAAAATTAAAAAAAAATATGACATGGGGAACTTGCCAGGCTCTGCCATGCGGGTGGGATTCTCTTGTAGTCATGTCAAAATTCAAGCATGTATTGATGAACCGCACGGCTGCAAAGCAGCCGCCGAGCCGGGCTGTGATCAGCTCTTCTGCTGGGTGGAGCTCTGAGGAGAGGGGGAGTCCGGATGTGAAAAATGGCAGCCCTCATGGTGTGGGGGTTCTTCTGGCTTCTTGCAAGGCTCTGCTGGGGTGGCGGGCCAGGGCTAGAACCTGCCATCCTTTCCGGACGCCTCGTGATCAGAGACTCACACACATGGGGCAGAGCTACTACTTGCTCTCCCTGTGCCCAGCTGATAGAAAGGGTAAATTGAAAAAGTTACTCTGGGGAAAAAAAAGGAGTAAATTTTATCACAATCTTTTGATAGTTCCTACAGCCAGCAGTGGTGAAGGCTCCTAGGGTTACAACAGGCAATGCTCAGGGGCCATTTAGTACAAGGGACGGAACCTGGAGCCTTCTCACACTGGGTGGGGGTGCTCTGCCACTTTGAGCTGTCTCCCCTGGCCCTTACAAACTGCTTTATTCCCCAAATTTTCATCTTATTAAATGAAAGTTACAAAGTCATTCATGGTTGGGTTCTTGACATACGCTTAATCACCAATCTCTCCACCAGTGCCAACTTCCCTCCACTAGTGTCTCCAGGTTCCCTCCCTAACCCCATGCCCCAGCCCAGCCTGCCATCTTGACAGGCATATTTTATGTTTGACTACTAAAGTTTGGGCCTTGTGATTTTAGCGCTGTTGACTTTGTCGTCTGGATATTGAGCTCAGCCATTCCTGAACACCAGCGACACACCTGAGCCCCCTTGGTACCCACTCCCGATGCTTCTCTCCCCTTCCCTTCACTCTCTTTCTTTCCTTCTCCCCCATACCCTGGGGCCAAGGGTGCTTACAAACTATTTCTGACTGTGTCCCCTGGGATGAACCCAGAGCCACAGCAGAGCCTGGCAAGCTACCTGTGGTATATTCGATATGCCAAAAACAGTAACAATAATGGACCTTACAAGAGTATGCCACCTGCATGGCAAGCCTGGCAAGCTGCCCTATTTTATTTGATATGCCAAATACCAGTAACAATGATATTAGTTCATTCTTGATCAAGAATCAAGGATGTTGTCTCGCTTGCCAAGATGATGAAAATCAGATGAGCAGTTCACGTAATATGATTTAGGAACGACCCTAGACTAGAGCTGTTACTGACCAGATTCTATGGGGCGTCAAAAGAACACGTGGTCACCCACCTACAAGATGGAAGGACTTCTTTCTCAAAAACCTGAACAAATGGTTTGAGACTCTTCGTGTTCCTGGAGCAAACATATGCCATTGCGCTACACTTGCACGCAACAGGGACAAATGGAGACATTACTGGTGCCTGCTCGAGCAAATGGATGAACAACGGGAAGATAAGTGATAAGTGACTGAA
This sequence comes from Cryptotis parvus, assembly GCA_021461705.1. Classification (NCBI taxonomy): domain Eukaryota; kingdom Metazoa; phylum Chordata; class Mammalia; order Eulipotyphla; family Soricidae; genus Cryptotis; species Cryptotis parvus. The sequence continues at coordinate 212,606 of JAJIBD010021127.1, forward strand.
CTCCTAAAACACAAACATTTACACTATTATAAACTAATAGTACCTAAATAAATTACAATAACAATACAATTTTAGTCTGTTTTCTAAACCGACTTAGTGTCCCTTCTTTTTAAGATACTATTTCAAAGTTCTAGCACTTGAGAGAGTTCTTAAGAACCCTCTAAAGAAAAATACACTACTTAAAGAGTAATTCTTGAACTTTTCGTTTTCTTTCTTCTGTTTTATTTGGGGCAGGGGCAGGGGGGTCACATCCAACATTGCTCAGAGTTTATTCCTGGCTCTGAGCTCAGGGACCACTGCTGTCGGTATTTACGGCAGCAATTGAATACGGTCAGCTATATGCAAGGCAACTGCCTTAAAACAGTATACCTTCTCTCTGGCCTCAAGTATTCAATTTTTAAATATTGATTTTTTAAAAAATTAATTCAGTACCTTCTATCCACTCTATCTAGCACTGCAGTCGTTTCTCAGGGATGTCCTGCATTTCCTGGATCTAGACCTATGTTGAAATAAAATCATTTTCTCAATCTTCTTTCATCGGTTATTAGTTAAATTCTATGGGCTGCCTCTTTTATAGCAAGAAACATATTTGTTCTTTTTTTCTCTAAAACACTTGCGTTCAGCTAACTCTCAGACAGTGAATAGATGTGTCTGGACACCCAAAATTTGATGTCACTAATCACATGGACTGAAACAAAAATAAGTTTTAAAATCTTGGTGATAGATGTTACCTTAACTACAATGACAGACAAATATTCCCAAAACTAAATTCTGCTGAAATATTTCTAGAAATTTTGATGATTAGATAAAAATTATAACGTACTATTTATTGCCTGCCCCTCGGAGGTGTTGCAGATGTGGCTGCAGTGCCCAGCTGCATGGGCAGGTGGCAGACAGGAGACAGACCTGTCTACACCCAGGGCTCTGCCCCGTGGACCCTGGATGGTTGATGGTCTGACATAGAAAAATACTGGGCCACTTGGGATGAACCCAGAGCCACAGCAGAGATTGGCAAACTACATGTGGTGTATTCAATATGCCAAAAACAGTAACAATAATGGACCTCATTACCAACAAATGGAGACGTTACTGGCGCCCACTTGAGCAAACCGATGAATAATGAGAAGACATGTGATACAAGTGATAATATTTATTGAAAGGCAATGTATAATAGAACTCTAAAAGTGTCAGAATAATTCATACAAAATTAATTGTGATCAACTGTACAGCGACTGTACAACTCTGAATGCAGCAGTTATGTGTACCTAGGTCTAGAAATCAACATGATGAACGACCTAAAACCCGAGCTGCGCAGGAGGAAGAGAGCGGCATAGAATGCCTTCAAAGGCATCGAAGAAATAGCTAAAAGGACAAAGAACCTCCGGCTCCGGGCACATCTCTTCGACTCCACCATTCTCCCTACATTAACATACGCCTCAGAGACCTGGGCCCTACGAAAGCAGGATGAGAATGCTATTCGGGTCTCCCAGAGAGGAATCGAAAGAGCTATGCTTGGAATATCACGCCTCACTCAAGTGAGAGAAGGAATCCGGAGTTCTGACCTCCGTCGCTATTCCAGAATCAGGGACGCTGTCTCGTTTGCCAAGGCATCAAAAATCAGATGGGCTGGACATGTAATGCGATTTGGAGACAACCGCTGCACTAGAGCCATTACTGACTGGATCCCACGGGATGTCAAAAGATCACATGGCCACCCACCTACAAGATGGTCAGACTTCCTTGTAAAGACCCTGAAGGAATGGTCTGAGGCTCTTCATATTCCTGAATCAACCAGATGCCATTGGGCTACATTGACACGTGATAGGGTCCAATGGAAATGTTACTGGCGCCTACTCGAGCAAATCGATGAATAACGGGATTCAAGTGATCAAGTGATCAACTGTACAGCACATTAGAGCAGGACAACTAATGTGAATAATAAGAAGTTAAAAACAGACATGTTAAAAATTCATTTTTTAAATATCAAGCTAGCATTGTCCTCAAAGTATGACACCAATAAAGATAAGTAAGAATTCTCTAATTTCCAAATAAATAAAATCTTGGTGATAGGTATTATGTGTGTTTTAACACAACTGAAAAATATTAAAAATGAAAATAAAAAGGGATCAGAAAAAAGGGGATCAGTGGTTCCCAGGAGGTGGGGAGGGCAACTATAGAGGAAGGGATAACATGGGCCAACCGAATTCTCAGGAGCTGCGCTGTTATTCTGTATGATGTGGTAACTGATGGATACAGGCACGACATCCTTTTGACAAAACCCCTGGCATACAAAGGAAGCAACCATAAGGGTGACTATGTCGGTAGAGGTTCATCTTGTATAGGAGGAAACAGCCATGCAAAAAAATTTAAAAAATAGGGGCAGAAGTAAAAGGGGGAGCGCAGATATAAGAAATCTTTGTACTTTCTGGTCAATTTTTCTGCAAACCTAGAACTGTTCCCCACCCCACCCCCAAAATAACTCCCTATTCATAGAATGTATAAAAATACACTCATGATTCAGATTTCACCAAACTAAGTATAAAATAAATTTGAAATAAACTTTGCAATATAGGAAGACTTCTGAGACACCCTGTCTCCAAGTTCAGCAAGAGAAAAATAAACCCACTGTTGGCGGTTCACCTTTGCCCTTTTGCCGCCATTCCAATGTTCTGGAGACGTAGCACCTCTCGACCTCGCCGCCAGCTCTGGGGCGCTGGACCCAGGCCGCATGGCAGCCTTGCATCGCTCCAGGTGGGTGTGCGCTGCGCGCCTAGGGGCGGCGCTGCACTGCCGTTGCCTAGCAACAGATGCTGGCACTGCCAGGGGCTCCAGGCTGCTCCGAGCTCCCCCACGCTCCGCCCCGCCACGGCAGGTGAGTCAGCTCGGAGTCGGGATTAGGATCCCAGGACTAATGGGGATGTGTCTCCTAGTCAGAAGAAAAGGTCAGGTGACGGTTTTGAAAAAAAAAAGGAGAGAAGGAGAGAGAGAAGGAGAAAGAGAGGAGAGAGAGGGGAGAGACAGAGAGACAGAGTCAGAGACAGAGACAGACACACAGAGAGAGAGAGAGAGAGACAGAGAGAGAGAGAGAGAGAGAGAGAGGTGTCCTGGGCAAATCCAACCTGATGACAGATTGGCTTTGGATTTCTAAGACATTTTGTATCTCTAAATAAAGATGTTGTATTTGCCTTTTCCTGTTCGCATTGTACCGTGAAGCACCCGGCAGGTCTGATCGTGCAGTCAGCATTTGGAGCGCAGGTGCACCTCTTACTCCTCTAAGCTTCTGTAAAATAGTGACAATAGGTTCCTTTAGGGTTATTGCAAATAATAAATTCTTCCATGAGAAGGATTTAACTCAGTGCCAGCAATCACTGGATAACTAATAGAAGCTACTCTACTGTGATGCATGTATTATTACTATATATTACAGCAAAGTAACTTCCTGGCTATACTATAGCATGCTTTTATCGCGAATCTCTAGTCAATCTCCATATAAAATCTATCTTTAGTCAACTGGGTAAACAGTTCCAAGGACTGGAGTGCATGCTTTGCACACCAGAGGCTAGAGGCTGTGGTTCCATCTCTAGACAGGGCCCCTGAGCATCACAAGTATGGCCCCAAACCAACAACAAAAAGTTACCTTCCATGCTAGTGTCTCAATATAAACCAGTGGGAAAACTCTTCCTATATTTTAGTGAGTTTGAGGGAGGCTCTGTTTGAGGTTTCAGATGGACACTGGAAGCTTCAGGAACAGGCCAGCAGAAAGGGGGGAGCAGATTGGGCCACACCTGGTGGTTTCAGACGCTGCTCCTGGCTCTGCTCCACGCATCCCGGGCTGTGCTCTAGGGACCATGCCGGGCGCTGGGTATATAACCAGGGTGGGCTACACTGCAAGACAAGAACCTTAATTATCTCCTTGGCCACCTCCCCACAAGGCATTGTGAGCTGTCCTCTCAGCAGATATTCAAAATGGCCTGTCATGTACTAATTATAATAAATATCTTTAAAAATAAATGAAACCTTGGTAGACTCAAAAAAGACACATGAGAAGGCTGAAGAAAGAAGAGGGGTCAGAAGGCTGGAGATCATTTGGCTGGGTGGGTAAAGCCTCCCCCCAGCCCCACAGAACTGGGGAGTAGTGGCCCCCACCTGGGGGTGGAGTTTGCTCTCTGAAGATGGCCAGGCACAAGGTGAGAGCTATCTTGTGAATTTTGGCCTCTTTGGGGCCCCCAGCCCGAAGAGGGCTTACCCCACCCAGGCAAATGGTCTCCTGCCCTCTGCACACTATTCTTGCTCCCGTCCACCCATTCCCCTTTTTGAGGGGTTCAGTTTTTTTTTTAAAAAGAGACATTTTGTTGTAATTAGTACATGACAGACGATTCTGAATATTTGCTGGCAGTACAGCTCACAATGCCTTGTGGGGAGGGGACCAAGGGGTTGGTTACGGTCTTTGCCTTGCAGTGTAGCCCAGCGGGGTTATATACCCAGTGCCCCGTAAGGTCCTTAGAGCACTGTGGGGAAGGGTGGGGAGCTGGCGTTGAACCCAGAGCCAGGAGCAGCCTTTGATGGGGACGGAGCCAGGCAAAGGCATGCAAAAGAAATTGTCAGGGCTGCCTGGAAGGCTTGGGGGCTTGGGCGGTGGCAAGCAAACCGGGTACTCTGTCGGGGAAGTTGATCCAGTGGTAGCTTGGTGCTAGAACATTGTGTGTGTAAAACTCAGCTCTCAACAACTCTGTCCATCACAGTGCTTTAATAAAAGTTTCCGGGAAAGTTTGGGTAGGGGAGGGACGTTGAAAAATGGTGGAGCAAAGCGAACACCTGGGTATAGGTGTGGTGCTGGAATATTTCGTGGAAACCAAAAATAAAATCAAACATTGTTTTAAAAAAGAAATTTGTGTTCGGAGTCGTGGTCTCCCACACCAGGAGACCACTAACTTGTGACACGCACGCAAGAAAATGATCTTGGTCCAGGGCTTCGTTCTTCTGGTGCCTCCGACACGGGTGACCCCAGCCCCACGTCTAGCAATATCCTCCGCAACAAATGAGAACCGGGCACCTGCCCTCCTTGGCTCCTCATCCACAAGGAGTTCGAGGTCAATGTGCCTTCGAGAAAATAAAAAGTAGTAGAGCTTGTTCAAAGAACAGCAAAGGAGACCCGGGGGCCGGAGGTAAGGACAGGCGGCGAGGGAGGAGGCGGCGTGGGTGCGCTGGAAGAGTCTAGAAAAGGAACGGCACCGGGGCGCTGTGACTGGCGAGCCTCTTCCAGACCCTCCTCCCTGATAGAATATGCATGATCCTGAGTCCTCGCCCGCCCGCCGGGGGAGCAGGAACGGCGGGGAGCGCTCGCCCAGACCCGCACTCTCGGGCTCCGCGTGCGGCAAAGGCCAGACGCGGCGCTCCGGACCCCACGCGGGTGAGCGTCCCGCGGCCGGGCTCTCACGGCTCACATCCCGGCCTCGCCCCAGCTCTAGTCCCGCTGCCACCGCCCGGGAGGCCGCCCCGGCCCGAACCCGCCGCCACCTGGGCTTCGGGCCCCGCCGAGGCCCGGGGTAGGTCGGAGGCCGCGCGCCGGGCCGCGACAGGTGCCCACGGCCCGGACGCAGCGGCGCTCCCCGTCCCTGCCACGCGCGCTTAGCCCCGGTGCGCCGCGCCCGGTCTCTGTCCTGCAGGACCCCGTCCCGGCCGATCGCGCCTCCCCAGCCTGTGTCCCACCGCTCCCACCCACCCCAGGGTCCTCGCGGGCGCTTCCCGGCCGCGCAGCCGGGGGCGGGGCGGGGCGGGGCGGGGTGTGGGCGCCGGGACGCGGCTCCACCTCGCCGGGCTCCCCGAGCGCTCCCTCGCGGGCCCCGTTCGCCGTCATTGTGCGCCGCTTCCCCGGCACAGGATGCTCCCCGGGCCTTTCGGCCCAGCGTTTTGAGCGCGCGCGCGTCTTCTCCGCGTCCTTGCCAGCCGCGACTCGGTGGTGGGCGAGGGGGAGGGACAAGACCCGCCGCTGCTGATCCGGAAAACACCGAGAGACCCCGAGCATCTCTTTCAGCAGCGAGGAGGAAGCCGTCGCCGGAGCCACGCGTGTCGACTCCTCTCGGTCGTTTTTCTTTGGGCACGTTCCTAACTGTGCCTGACCTGACGTCCATCCGAGCGGGCAGGCATGGGGTGTTTGGGCAACAGCAAGACAGCAGAAGACCAGGGCGTCGATGAAAAAGAACGACGCGAGGCCAACAAGAAGATCGAGAAGCAGTTGCAGAAGGAGCGCCTGGCTTACAAAGCCACTCACCGCCTGCTGCTGCTGGGTAAGGCCCAGGGGTGCGCGGGGACTCCCTGCCCCTGGCCGAGCGCCCAGGCCGCCGCCCAGGCCGGGAGGGCGGCGAGGGCCGTGCAAGAGCCCCCAAGCACCCCCGGATCGAGCTGTTAGGATCAACTACCCCAGAGTGAGCTGGGAAGGCGGGGTAGGATGGTTGAGCAGCCTGGGGTGAAATGTCAGAGGCATCTGGCCACGGCACACAGCATTCTGTTTTGTTTATTTGTAGGGGCTGGTGAGTCGGGGAAAAGCACCATCGTCAAACAGATGAGGATTCTGCACGTCAATGGATTCAATCCCGAGTAAGGCGTCCACGGGTTTCGGGTTGGCGTCCAGACTGCATGCAATGATAGCGCATCTCTCTCTGCCTTCCCCACAGCGCTTTGCTCTTGGTTTGGTCATTGGCTAGACCGGTAAAGTAGAAATTTATTGTTGAACCAGGTCTAGTTAGCCAGATTCTGCTGGTAACATCTAGATCCAAAAATAGCCATAATAACTTGCCTAATAAAATGTGATGTATTCGCTATTCTTGAGGGTTTGTTCTGGCCATGTCTGTATATAATTTGGTTTGGGACACTATATCCCCCCCACCCCCGGTCCCCACAGCGTATATAGCTTTCTGTAAAATTTATTTGCCTCTGGTTCAGTTCACAACTATCAATATATGAAGAAACTCAGATAAAACATGTTTACAAGTGTCGCCATATAGTTTTTGTGTGCAGTAGTCAAAGATTTGAGTGTGTATTGTATACCTTGAGTAATTGTTTATACTAAAAACTAGGACGAGGGAGAGCCCCTTTCCCAAATGAAAATTTGGTGGCTATTGTCAGTGGATATTGACCTTGAGGGGGAAAACAGTCTAACCCCACACTGAGCTGGGAATCCCACTCAATTGGTTCAATTCAGTGCTAAGGGAACTACAATTGCAGTTAATGACAATTGCGTACAGTTAATGATAATCCTCTCTCCTTTAATACAGGGAAAAGAAACAGAAAATTCTGGACATTCGGAAAAATGTGAAAGATGCTATTGTGGTAAGCTTTTTCTCTAATGTGTTTACTTGAAAGATGAAATACTCTGCTCTCTAAAATAGAGTGGGCAGAAATGATATAATTTACATTGTCGTGTCCAAATGTTACATTGATCTGTTGTTGTTTATTCTTCATCCCATTTTAGACAATTGTTTCAGCAATGAGTACTATCATACCTCCTGTACCACTGGCCAACCCAGAAAACCAGTTTCGATCAGACTACATCAAGAGCATAGCGCCTATCACTGACTTTGAATACTCCCAAGTAAGTAGACCTTTCTTGAAATATTTGGGATGGTGCAGAATAGAAGCATTTGTCATAAGGTTGTCCAGTGAGTATTGTTTCGTTAGTAACGTCCTTCAAAATCTAGCTCTCTGCTTAAGAGCACTGCTTTCCTCTGAAGCAGAATATATACATCTGTTTAAGATAATAAGGACTCTGAGGTTGTAAGAAAGGCTTTTATGAATGTATTGGTGCAAAGGTAGAGCACTTTTCTTTAGAAATTATTGAGAGTACTTTTCCCCTTTATATATATTCAAATTCAAATATATATATTGAAATTCAAGTCATTTCCCAGATAATAGAAAAATGCAAGTAGAAATTATATAAGTACCGGAAAGTACTTTTATGGAATGTGATACCCTGCATGGGAAGGAATAGACTTCAGTTTAAATGATAAGGGAATGTGTGTCATGATAAATAATTATACCCCTAAGTTCTGAATGTTTACAAGCTAGTTGGTTTCATATCTACAGTATTTGGGATTGCTTTAATCCCCAGATGGCCATACCGCTTGTGCATAGGGATGATGTGAATATTCATTTTCTCTCATTGGGTAGAGATATATTTCTTTAAAACGTTGTTGTTGGTCATTTGCCTGAGCAAGTTTCCATGGGAACTGTATTGGTTAAATTTCATAGAAAGTCACTGGGTAGTTTCTAAAGAGCATGTGTGCGTTTGTGTGTTTGTGTGTGAGTGTGTGCATGTGTCTGTGCACACACGCTCATACACATCACTAGTCACCCTTCAGCACTGTCACTGCTTGGCATGGTGTTCTTGGGACGATCTCCCTGCTCAGAATGTGTCTTCAAGAGAAGCAGATCTGTCCCTAATACGTAGAAACATGAGACCCTGGTGCTCTGACTGAATCTCAGGTGTGAGTGCCCGGCTCTCCTTTCTCCTCTCAGCCAAGTGTGGTTGTCCAATAGGTTTCACATCCAGATAGCAGAAAGGAATTACTCCTCTGAGAGGCCTTTCACATGACTTTTGATTCATTTCAGTATTGCCAATGAGTTCCCTAGAATTTCTAAAGAGATGGAGTGTCAGGTGGCCGACGAGCTTAGGTAGAAGGTGAACCTAAAGGACTTCATTTGTACAAACTGTGTTGTTAATGGTTGGTTTGGGTGAGAGTAAAAGAAAATCTTGGGGTGGGAAGGTGGGCCACCGTGATGATTCAGCTAACTGGAAATAGAGGGTGCCCTCCACACATGCTTTGATCTTCCACACGCCGCGGGAGTCTCCTATAATGACAGGTTCCTCAGTGAATTCAGGGCAGGTGTTTTGGCCTGCACAGACACATATTTGAGTTTTTTATTTTGTCATATTTCCATAAATATTATCATGAAACAATGTGTGTACAATTCTGATTTTGAAGCACAGTTCTCTGTAATGAGAAATTAGAATTCCGATGTATTAACCAATCATGTGTATTTTTCTATTTGCAACAAAGTCATACATGAGAAGGGAGCCCATATTCAATTCAGAAAGTACGTGGATTCATTTCTGTATGTGTTTGGAGGTTATCCAAAGCGCCTAATCTGTGGAAGTGTTTTTTGAGCTAAACCATGGTTTTATACCCCCAACCATTTTTGGCTCTGAGGCCACACACAGTGGTGCTCAGGGATCACTCTTTTGGAGGCTCAGGGGGACCATATGTGGTGCCAGGGATCCAACCTGGGTAGGCTGCATGCAAGGCAAGCACACTGCCTGCTGTACTCTCTCTCTCTCTCTCTCTCTCTCTCTCTCTCTTTCTCTCTCTCTGGCCCTAAATCAAGAGTATTTTTTTAAGCTTTGGTACATCTACACAATGGAATACTATGCAGCTGTTAGGAAAAATGAAGTTATAAAATTTGCCTATAAATGGATGGACATGGAGAAGATTATGTTGAGCGAAATTAGCCAGAAGGAGAGAGACAGATACAGAATGACTGCATTTATTTGCATGGCATAAATATATATGTACATATTATGATACCAATATCCAAGGTCAAGTGAAGCATATATCGGGAGGTCTTGTCAAAGGTGGAAATTATCACAAACGTGTGGGAGTCAGAGTTTAGGAGAGACAGAAAATGGAACAGGGTGCTAATAATTGTCGAGGGTACTAATGCCAACCTAGAACTGAGCATTAAATAGAGGCAAAAGGATTCACATGACAACCTTTTAATGTATGTTCTGTAATCCATAGTCTAGAAGGGAAGGAAAAGAGAAAGAGAGAGAAAGGCAAAGAAATAAAGAACCTGCCATGGAGCAGGGCTGGGTTAGGGGGAGGGAACCGGGGATGTTGTTAGTGGGAGATGGGCACTGGTGGAGGGACGGGTGCTGAAACACTGTATGACCAAAACCCAAACATGAACTTTTTAATTGTATATCTTTTTATTTGTATGGAGATGGGCACTGGTGGAGGGACGGGTGCTGAAACACTGTATGACCAAAACCCAAACATGAACTTTTTAATTGTATATCTTTTTATTTGTATATCTCACGGTGGTATAATAAAATACTTAAAAAAAATAAATAAAAAAAATAAAAAGCAATACAAAAAAAAAGAGTATTTTTTTAACATAAGTAACTCGGGAGAACATTTTCTTTATTTAGTTCTTGGGAGGGTGCAGGGAGACCTGCCAAGCAGTGTCCAAGGGTACTGGGATTACTCCCAACAGTATAGACCTCACCATGTCTATACTGGCAGTTAGGTGCTCAGACCTGAGGCTGCATGCTGCTGGGGTCCAGCAGTGCTTGGGGGACCATCCTTTAGTGGGAGGGAACTGTGGGCCCAAAGCATTCCATACACACTCCGGCCCTTTGACCTCTGTTCCCAACCTCCAAATATTTTCTTTAAATTTACCTATTTCTATGCATTCATCTAGATACATGATGGAAGACTACATAGAAATAATTTTTAGAACTCTTAATGATAAAAGAAAATTAGAAATCAACATATGCAAGTGTAATATAATGCATTTTCTTTTTTTTTAATTTTTAAAAAATATTTTATTATATCGCTGTGAAATATACAGTTACAAAAATGTTCATGTTTGGGTTTCAGTCATACAGTGTTCCAGCACCCATCCCTCCACCAGTGCACATTTCCCTCCACCAATGTCCCCAGTTCCTTCCTTCCTCCCCCAGCCTGCCTGCTTCTATGGCAGATTCTTTATCTCTTCTCTCTCTCTCTCTCTCTCTCTCTCTCTCTCTCTCTCTCTCTCTCCCCTTCTCTTACACATTGTGATTTACAGTACATACATTTAGAGGTTATGTATATCCCTTTGCCTGCATCCAATTCTCAGTTCTAGGCTGGCATTATCTATAATGCATTTTCATTCAGAACATTCTTAACATCAGACACTCTATTGTATGTGTCTATGTTCAATCAAGTGCATTTGTGTTTATTTATAAAAGATTCAATATATACAAATGAGGAAATTAAATATATAAATGTATTTCTGAGATGCTATTTTTAGTTTTAGTATGCACTTGATTTTCAGTAGTATTTATCCTATAGTGCCCTTAAATACTCCTGTCATTTATATCTATATGTCTTTAATACTTGGTAAGTTTGGAGAAAATTTACTTTTATTTCAAAAATATGTAACTATTATGGAAGTTACTAAATTATTAGATCAACTGAATTACTTATTAAACTAAATTACATATTCTACTAAACACCAATATTAATATACTAAGTCTAGTACTTTTTTGAGTCCTTAAAGAAAGTCTTTGTGTCACAGTCTAATTCCTGCAGGGTCTAATTTCCTATAGACATAAAGTAACTTGAACTAAATATATCTTATTATTAAAAGTTAAAGTCAGAGCTCTAAGATAAGAAAAATGAAAGGAAATTAATTTAGGATTCTACATGAGATTGCTTGTTTTAACAGAATGTCTAAACTTGTCTTAGAGGTGTAAGATTTTTTCTCTAATACTATCAGATTTCAGCACATCTTTCCTTCTTCATATTTCCTTTCACTTGAATTTCTTATGAATTATAGAAAACCTAACTTGTAACTGAAAGGACAGTGTCAATAGAGAATGGCACCAATTGTACTAACGGCTGATAGGAAGGTCACGGAAGTATTAGGGGCCAGGAGTCAGGGCGACGGTACAGCAGGTAGGGTGCCTGCCTGCAAGGGGCCAACCCGGGTTTGTTCCCCAGCAACTCAAATCGTCCCCTGAAAATTACTGAATTTTTTCTTTTAAAATGTAAAGATTTGGGCGGAGTGATAGCACAGAGGGTTGGGCATTTGCCTTGCACACGGCCAACCTGGGTTTGATCCTCGGCATCCCATCTGGTCTCCCAAGTACCACCTGGAGTAACCCCTGAGCATCGCTGGGTGTCACCCAAAAAGCCCCCAAAAATAGTAAAATAAAATGTAAATATTTGCTTAATTGCATGTGTGTCTTTCTAGCTTTTTAGTTTTTAAGGGCTAGAGAACAATTAGAACTGAGCAAGAAATGTGAAAGCAGTCTGATATATTGACCGGCTTTATCAACCCCGGTATTTCTAAGTTGATATTTTACAAGAATCATGTGTCCGCACACAGTTTATATGTATAATCTACACAAAAGGCCAGAGGGCGGAGCTGTTCTTTTCTCTCTGTCCGAGAGAGCCGGCTTCCCCCTTGGCTAGGGTACAGCCTACCTCACTGCTAACATAACCCTGGTGGGAGGAAGACAGGCCTGTTTAGCCTGGTTCCACAGTTGTCTAAGGCGTGGCCCCAGCCACTTAGTGAAGCGCAAGCAGGCCAGAAGTGGGGCAGGGATGCCTGGTCACCTCCTGGGACGGCAGATGAATTGGGCCAGGAAGAACTCAGAGATTCCAGCTGCTCCTGTTTATGTCCTTGTGCACGTTCTAGAAGCCCAGTTAGAGGTCTTCCTTGAGTTTTTTATATTTTTATTGGGGGGGGAGGGCCTCCCCAGAATCACACCAGCAATACTCAGCTAGACGCTGTGGCTTTTAACTGCTCAGTGTTTGGGCCACACAAGGTGCATGGCACTGTGAGACACAGAAAATTATGGAGCCTAATAAAAATGATTAGAAGAAGGAGCGAAAAGCATCTTTCAATAGAAACACAAAAATTCAAAGTCAGGGGGCCTTAGACCGCGGCCGCCCATGCAGGCCCGGTTTCCCATATGGTCCCCGAGCACCGCCAGGAGTAATTCCTGAGTGCAGAGCCAGGAGAAACTCCTGAGCATTGCTGGGTGTGACCAAAAGCAAAAAAAAAGAAAAAATTCAAAGTCAAGGGGCCGGAGCAATAGCAAAGCGGGTAAGGCATTTGCCTTGCATGCAGCTGACCTGGGTTCAATTCCCCAGCATCCCATATGGTCCCCCCAAACGCTGCTGGGAGTAAATCCTGAGTGAAGAGCCAGGAATAACCCCTGAGCATCGCTGGGTGTGACCCAAAGGCAAAAAAAAAAAAAAAAAAGAAAGAAAAAAAAAGAAATTAAAAGTCAAAAAGAAAAAGTAAACAAGGCGAATAAACCTTAGGCTATTCCAAATATTGTACAGCTGATAGGGTGAGACTGTGAGACACCAGGGCGATAGCCGGGAATGTTGGGGGAGTCGTGGGAGGAAGGGGTGGAGCTCCCTGCATGCCCCCAGCCTGAAGCCCCCATGATGGGCGGCCTCTGTCTCTAAGGCTCCCGAGTCCTGACCCCAGCAGCTGTGGGAGAATGAAAGTTGTTCACATTGGTGCATGGAGGAGCGTCATTCCTGCTCTCGGCGGTACTGTCCTTGGCTGGGTACATAAGAGAGGTCCTGAGTGACTGTTCATTTGGCATCTAAGGGAATCTTTTGTCCCGCCACGAAGGAGCTGTGGGTGGATGGGGTCAGACACGGGCAGACGAGGACATCACACCGTGGTAAAGAGAAGACCCCACGCACACAGCAAAACAGCCAACCGGCAACCCCGTGCAACGGGAGATCCTGTTCCCTCTCTAAGCAACCATCCTGTTCTTTGCCCCTTGATGTAGTGCTTTAGTGTGTTTCAAAACAGAAACACGAGCAAGTGGGAGCTGTGGGAAGTGCTGCCGTGTGTTCCACAGCGGATCTGAAGCTGAGAGATCTTTCACGTGTGGCCTCAGAGGGGGCGGCGTCTCAGATCACTCCCCTTGGAGTTCTAAGGGCGCTCTGGGGTCTTGGTGTGGTGCTTGGACCCAACCACTAGCTGGTGGCTTTGCTACCTGATGGAACCTTCAAGGCCTCAGGAACCAGACTCGGAGCTGGCTCTGAGCTTGGGAGGGTGGATGTGGAGCCTAAAAGGTGTGTCCGCCTGGGCCGTCGTGATGCTTCAGAGTCCCCTGGCTGACACCCTTGAGTCTGTGAACCAAACCTTGTCCCTATATAGAGCTAGATCCTGGAGCACCAGCAAACAGTAGTGCTCAGCCCTGTGGCCTTGCCTGAGCTGCTCTGTGCCGTCCATCTTTCCCCAACTGTGAGGGGAGTTAGGAATGTGATAGTACCTGAAGCAAAGACCATCGGGACTGGAGGCTTCTAAACTAGTGTCACTGTCGTAAAATAAAGCAACAGCTCTGGGATCGACTCGGGATTGGGGTGTCTGGCACCCAGAGAGACAGACCTTTCCACCCAGCCCTTCTGGTCTTCCCAAGGGCCCCCACACCTCATGGCCTGCCTAGGGAATGTCTCCAAATATCCTTATAGGGTCAAGGACAATTGACTGACCAGCCCCAACTGCTCTGCCCACCCTCCTTCATGTGTCTCCAGTGCACCCTGTGAGAGCCCACTCAGGTGACTTCCTGTTGGGCTTCTCGATCAGGTGACTTCCTGTTGGGCTTCCCGATCAGGTGACTTCCTGTTGGGCTTCTCAATCAGGTGACTTCCAGTTGTGCTTCTCGATCAGGTAACTTCCTGTTGGGCTTCTCGATCAGGTGACTTCCTGTTGGGCTTCTCAATCAGGTGACTTCCTGTTGGGTTTCTCGATCAGGTAACTTCCGGTTGGTTTCTCTTCCCAGCATCCCCCAATCTCACTCCTCTCCTCTTTTTCTATCTATTTTCAATCACATTTTCCATTTTTCCCCCTCTTTGGCTTTCAGTTTTTGTATTTTTACTGAGAGATGCCTTTATTTCCTTCTTCAATCTATTTTTTATTAGGTTCCATAATTTTCTTTTTTTTAAGTGTTTGGGTCATACCTGGTTATGCCCAAGGCTTATTTCTGGCTCTGCACTCTAGAATCAGTCCTGACCAGGCTCAGGGAACTGCCAGGGATCTAACCAGGCCAGGCGGATGCGGGGCAAGCACCTTACCTGTTGCTCTATCTCTCCAGCCGCCATAGTTTTCAGCAGTGTTAGTAATAGTGTCAGCCTGCAGTATTCCAGAGCCACAGCCTGGTCTTTCACTCACTTTGTTCTCCGTCCTTTCCCACCATCTCTGCCTGTCTTTCTCTCACCCTTTCATTCTGTGCTTCTTTGTAGGGCCACATTCTCCACGGCCCTGTAGCTCACCTGTATTTACAAGATCTCTGTTGGAATGTTGTTTGGTGTTTGTTGTTTGGGGGCAACACCTCACAGTGCTTAGGGCTTATTCCTGGCTCTGCACTTAGGGGTCATTCCTGGCAGTGCTCAGGGCACCATATGGGGTGCTGGAGATTGAACCCAGATTGGTCACCTTTCAGGTGACCACTCAAAACCCTATCAGCTGTACAATATTTTAAATATACTAGGTTTATTCTCCTTGTTTATTTGATTCTTAATTTCGGTTTGGGAGCCTTACCTTAGGGTGCTCAGGGATCACACCTGGCAGGGATCGGGACCTGAGTGGAGCTGGGTTTCAAAGCCAAGTCGGCTGCACGCAGGGCAAGTATCTTACCCACGGTGCTATCTATCTCCTCCTTTATCTTCTCAAAACTAAAAAATGGATATTTTTAATGAGATGTAATAATTTTTCTCTTGTTTAAGTGCTTTCCTCTCCCCTTTTCTGAAGTTTTCAGGAAGTGGTGAGTACCTGTGGCTTAGGTTCTGGGCCACCATATTGATTTCACAGATGAAAGTGTGTGTGCGACACAGATTAATCTATGTGCGTCTGCAAGGGCCGTCTTGCCTTACGCTCCAGCTGCGGAACAGCAGCAGGGAGGGAGGGAGCCACTAGGGAGCTGTGCCCTCCACAGTTCAGTGATTTCTCAGTTGTGACAGGAGGCTCTGGAAGTGGGCAAAGAGGAAACTTTTCTTCCCTCACCAACTTTCTTTCCAGTGAAAGATTCTAGAATAAAATGGCCTATGAGTGGCAGTTACCAGCGGGATAATAATGATGACCCCTAAAACTTTGCCAAGTTTTGAAGGATATTTTTGAGGGTGGAAGGAGACACATTAGTGCCTCTGACTGCTTTATTCCCCAGAAAATGTGTCTATGGGTATGAGGATGAGTGCAGAGAGTGCGACCTTTCCTCAGAGAGCTGATCATCCACGGCAGTGATAGACGTATGAACAGAACGTGTCTGTGATATGGGAGTGTAGGGAGCTATTGGGGTGGGTTGGGAAAGCAGGTAGGGGAAACAACCATGGAGAACCATGGAAGACTGGAGAGAGGAAGAGGCCCATTAAGAAGGCCCATGTTTAGAGCTAGAAAGATAGTACAATGGTAGGGCATTTACGTTACACGCAGTAGAGCCAGGTTTGATCCCCAGCATCCCATGTGGGTTGCCCTGAGCACCCCAGCACAGAGCCAGGAGTAACCCCTGAGCTTCACTGGGTGTGCCCCCCCACTCCTCCCAGAAAGACAAAAATAAAATAAAAATAAAGAAGGGCAATGTGCTTGGACAAAGGGTTTGGTCCCCTCCTCAAGGTAAACAAAACGAGTTGATATTCTAGCCATGGAGTGATGAAAGGCAAGTTGCCGCTCTTGTGTGTCTGCCCCTGAATGGTGCTGTGTGAATTTGCCATTTGGAATAAAGACATTTCCGCAGTGAGAAACCCACTTGTATAACCTCAAAGCACTTACACCAGCATGTGAGGAGGAGCAGAACCCACTGAGAGCTAACCCTCCCCCCATCCCCACCACCACTCCATTCCACAGGTCTGGCAGGCTAATGAAAAGGACTCCAGTCTTGTAAGATATCTTTCAGCCATAATAACTGTTCTGAGCTATGCTGAAGATAATATTGGGAAATTTTACTTTCTCTTTAAAATAATATGAAAGTGGTGTGCCTACAAAATGACAACTTTTTGTCTATTTGTTTTTCCTGCCTGAGGAGGGAGTTTTTTGGGCTGTACCACAGACAGCTGCTCCAGGAACCTCGCCTTGTCGGGATCCACCTGCCCTCCTTGTTGGGGATCCACCAGCCCTCCTTGTCAGGGGTTCCACCCGGCCCTCCTTGTAGGGGATCCACCCAACCCTCCTTGTTGGAGATCCACCCGCTCTCCTTGTCGGGGATCTACCTGCCCTCCTTGTCGGGGTTCCACCCGGCCCTCCTTGTCAGGGATCCACCCAACCCTCCTTGTCAGGGATCCACCCGGCCCTCGTCAGGGATCCACCTGGCCCCTCCTTGTCAGGGATCCACCTGGCCCTCCTTGTCGGGGATCCACCCAACCCTCCTTGTCAGGGATCTACCCGCTCTCCTTGTCGGGGATCCACCTGCCCTCCTTGTTGGGGATCCACCCGCTCTCCTTGTCAGGGATCCACCCGCCCTCCTTGTCGGGGGTTCCACCGGCCCTCCTTGTCAGGGATCCACCCAACCCTCCTTGTCAGGGATCCACCTGGCCCTCCTTGTCAGGGATCCACCTGGCCCTCCCACATGCAGAGCCTGAACTCAGCTCTCCATGCTACCAGTCTGGCCCCGAAACGTTTTATTTTGTTTTTGTTTGGTACCACACACAGAAGTGCTCAGAGAGTACTCCTGGCTCTGTGCTCAGAATCTCTCCTAGTGGGGCTTGGCGGACCATAGATCATGCCAGAGATTGAACCCACATCAGCTGTGTGCAAGACTAACCATTGTACTACCTCTCTGGCCCAACCATTTAACACTTACCTTGTACTTTCCAAAGTAACACAAAGAACTTTCATGAAACTGGGTGAAACTTCATCCAGTTTCCTCAGTAGTTCATGCTTTTAACACAGCTGCTTTCTAATTTTGTGTCTGCTCACATGCTTTTTAATCCATGGGGGAAGGTGCTGGACTCAGCAGTGCTTAGGAGACCAGGCAGTGTTAGAGATCCAGCCTGGGGTTCCCAGATGCCAAACATGCCCTCCTGACCTTTGAGGCAACTTCCTGGCCCCACTGAAATAATTTGTCATTGATATAGCACTGATTTATTACACTGTTTAAGTTTCAGGTATTTATCATTATAAATCAATACGTGTGTGTGTGTATAATGTATATAAGTTCATCGCTACCCATTACTATGCAGTTGGCCCCTTTTATTCTATTTACCCACTGCTCTTCTGGCTTCTGTTCTGTAACCACTAATTTGTTCTTATAGTCTAAAAGGTTTTTTTTAACTTTGTTTATTCTGTTTGTTTCTTTGTATACCACATATGAGTAAAATCATCTAGTGTTTATCTCACTGATTTTACTGAGCATATAACTCTAGTTTCATCAATGTTATCACAAAAGGCACAATTTCCTCTTTTTTAGTAGCTGAATCATCTGGTGTGTATATCTGACATCTTTTTTTCTGTTTAATTCCTTTGTCCCATGTATTTTTTTAAATTTTTTATTATACCACCATGACATATACAGTTACAAAAGTGTGTTCATATTTGTGTTTCAGTCATACAGTGTTCCAGCACCCATCCCTGCACCAGTGCCCATTTCCCACCACCAATGTCCCCGATTCCCTCCCTCCCCAGCCTACGTCTATGGCAGGCAATTTTCACTTCTCTCTCTCTCTCTCTCTCTCTCTCTCTCTCTCTCACACACACACACACACACACACACACACATGCATTGTAGTTTGCAATACAGACACTGAAGGGTTATCATGTATATCCCGTTACCTACTTGCAGTACTCAGTTCTAGTCTCGCATTACCATTTCCAGCTCCTATTGGCAAACTGGTCCCTTCTCTATCTTACCTATCCTTCGTCCCCCACACACATGACTAACACATTCTTTTAGGAACCATTAAAGGCTCAGACATTATGTACCTGGATCTCTAAATTGTTTAGGAATGTCCCCTGAGAGTGTCTGAGTATCCTGTGCTTATCAAAACTTTCATACTCGGATTTTTAGGACAATAAAAAAATTACCCACAATAAATACATAAAGGGGAAAATTGACAGCCAATTGTTTTGACTGTTCTTAAGCACTATAATGAAAATTAAAGAGTGCATGTCTCATAATGCTGCTTTACACATAATGGAAAGCTCACCATTGTGCTGACTAATGAAAATATGGAGAGAATCAGCAAAGCAGAGAGAACACCGAGAACTTTGGATGTGAGCCACAAAATAAAGTGTTTCTCCCTGAAGTATTTTTCCTTATAGAAAACAAACACATATATGTATTTGCTAATTCCTTGGGTAGGCTGTTATCAAAACTTCATGTCCTTTGAATGTACAAGGGTTGAACTACTAACGATTTCTATCAAGATTTGCCTCAGGTGTGTTGCTTGGTTTGCCAAAGAAGTTCACTTCTAAGAACACTTTCTTAGAAGAATAAGGCAGTTCATCCCCACAGGACACTTGGAGGTCTTTGACCTTTGGTTTCACGTAGCAAATGGCCTCTCAGAACATCTCACAGTTCTTCCTAATTCTCTCACCATTTAGGTGTGTGTGCTTTGATCCCATGTGGAGTTTTCCGTTTATCCTCTCCACGTTCTTGCCTTAATACAATCTCTTCCCCACCCCTCATACACAGGCACTCACATATGTGTGCCCCAATTCCACTCACTCACTCACTCACACACACACACACACACTTTTTATTTTTCACAACATAATTTTAAAATTTGGCTCAGAATGAGCTGGCTTTCCTCAAGAATGACACTCTCACTCACCTCCGTCTACACAGCTGTCGCTGTCCCTCCCGCCCACCACAGCACATAGCTGCCCTCTACCCCACCACGGTCGGTGGGAGGATGCAGAGTGATTTTATTTTATCCTTTATTGCATTATTTTTTAAAATCTGGTGTTTCTAGGTTTTGTTTTGTTTTTTTGCAGAGTGATTTTTACAAAATGAAGAAGTGAGCTTACTGCCCTTGCTAAGGCCTCTCGGTTAACAGCAGGCCAGACCTGGAAAGCTGATTTGTGTGTCCCGATTTCAGATGTGTGATTTTATTTTTGTGCCTATCCTTTTCATTCTTAAAGCTCATATTGTGATTAGTCATGGTTAAATTTTGCTTCTGGACATGCATTTATGGGTGGGAACCATCATCTCCTTTCTTGGCATATAATTATGATTAAAAACAACAATGTGCTAAAGTCAAATGTTTGCTTTGCACTGTGACCTCTAGCCTCAAGAAACTTATGACAAGCAAACAAGAAGTTCGTGATCTATAACATAATATATGATGGGATTTAGGAAGAGTGAACCAAATAATCATTGCATAACATGACGCTGACTTACGTGATATAAACTAGAGATTTGACCATTTGGAAAATATTTCTGCAGAATATGTAGTGCTCAGAAGGAAGGCTACGTGGTAATAACTAATGCAGCTGAGCTTTTTAGGTGAGTAAAAGTTTTGTTAAAATGAATAGTCCCAGGACTGGAGCGATAATACAATGGTAGTTTACCTTGTACCTGGGTTCAATCCCAGCAAACCATATGGTTACCCCAAGCACCACCAGGAGTAAAATCCCTGTGTGCAGAGCCAGGAGTATGGCTACGCCACAACACACACACACACACACACACACACACACACACACAAACAGTCCTGGTGGAAAGAACCCAGTTTAGTGAAAATCAAAGGAGACTGTTGTGAGTGTTAAGAGAAAAGGAACATAAACTGTCAAACCCAGTTGGGGGCTATTTATTTATCATAAAAAATCGGCCCAGGGCCAGAGAGATGCACCAAGTAATTGCTATGCATTGTTATGCCTTAGGCCCTGAGTTCCATCTCTGGCTTTGCCTGGCACCTGGAGCACTGCTAGGTATAGCCTCTTATTTAAATTAAAAAGGGGCTTTGAAGGTTTGAAAAAGCATGTTGCAGGTTTGAAACATAGCCACAGGACTGAGAAGAACAGAGGACTAAAAAGGAAACGGTAACAGACTGAGGGTTATGCGTTGTCTCACATGCCAGGAGGCCAGTTCTCATCCCAGAATTCAGAGCCCTGGGCCCAGCTGGGTCTGGCAGTAAGCTTGGCTGGAATCTGTTGAGAGAAACAATGTCATATTTTAGCTTAAATTTCAGTTTAAATGCTGAGTTTGCTACTGTAACAATTGATGTAATACATGCAATTAGTAGAGAAAAATGTGTTCAAGGTAATTATACCGCTTTTCATCCTGTAAAGCCTATGAAAGTTAAAAAAGCAGAGATATTTAAGCCTTTTTCCCCACTTGATTTGGTAATTCCAAATTGAGGTGAAATGTACCTCATTGCAATCTTGTTACCCTATTTACTCATATACAGAGCTCAACCATACATGTACACTCACTCATGTTCAAAATACTCTAAAATATTGTTTTAAAATTTTTGTCCAAGGGCCGGAGCGATAGCCCAGCAGGTAGGGCGTTTGCCTTGCACGCGGCCGGCCCATGCCGGCCCGGGTTCAATCCCGGCACCCCATATGGTCCCCCGAGCACCGCCAGGAGTAATTCCTGAGTGCAGAGCCAGGAGTAACCCCTGAGCATCGCCGGTGTGACCCCAAAAAGCAAAAAAAAAGAAAATTTTTGGCCAAACTGCGCTCAGTTCAATATTATTATTATTATTATTATTATTATTATTATTATTATTATTCAGAACTGTCAATGAAATGCAATTTTTTATAACAAAATCCACATTTTACTAATGTCCAAAAAAAAAAGTGAAACATTTGTTGTTGATTTTCCTTTACTACGAACACCACCTTTTAGACATAAGATGTTTCGCTTCAAAAATAATTTTCCATGTTATCTCTGATTGCTTTTTGAAACCTTGCATTCAGTCTTCATTAATTAAGGGTATTTTTTTTTAGCATTTTAAACATTTTTATTTTCCCCTTCACTTTCCTTATTGCTGTTGTTACTTTTTAAGTCTTTTTTTCTCTTTTCCCTTTTTTGACTTTTATACTCAGGGGTTACTGCTGACCATATGGGATGTCAGGAATCGAACCCAGGTCAGCCACATGCAAGGCAAATGCCCTACCCTCTGTGCTGTCGCTCCGGCCCCTCTTGCTGTTGTTGTCATGACTGGTGGTCACTCAGGCACATTAGTTGTGGTCAAGCACATTGGCTAGGGTAGTTGTGTTGAGCGTGATTGGATTGCTGCTCTCCTCAGCCACACAGTTGGCTGTGATACTCACTTGCTTCATTCAGTGTTATTGTGCATCACACACTGCAGTTTTGGAGTTGCAGTGCAGTGAGTTGCAAAGCCCCAGAGATGCATATAGAGATGGTGGCCCCATGCTTCCCAAACTAAGAGCAGCCGGCACTCCACTCAGGCCTCTATAGTGGTACTGGGGATCAAAGTTGCTTACTATGGGGCTGGAGCGATAGCATAGGGTAGGGCGTTTGCCTTGCACGCGGCCAGCCCAGGTTCCATTCCCCGATATCCCATATGGTCCCCGTGGTCTCCCTTGGTCCCCAAGCACCTCCAGGAGTAACCCCTGAGTATTGTTGGGTGTGACCCAAAAAGCAAAAAAAGAGAAAGAAAGAAAAGAAGGAAGGAAGGAAGGAAGGAAGGAAGGAAGGAAGGAAGGAAGGAAGGAAGGAAGGAAGGAAGGAAGGAAGGAAAAGGAAGGAAAGGAAGGAAGGAAGGAAGGAAGGAAGGAAGGAAAGGAAGGAAGGAAGGAAGGAAGGAAAGAAGGAAAGAAAGAAAAGAAAAGAAAAAGAAAAGAAACCCAAACTTGCTCCAAGCACCTCCAGGAGTAACCCCTGAGTATTGCTGGATGTGACCCAAAAAAGCAAAAAAAAGAGAAAGAAAGAAAAGAAACCCAAACTTGCTCACAAGGCAGAAGTTCTGCCACAGTTCTATCCCTGGGCCTCATGTGTCCTTTTTAAACAGTTTACAGAAAATTTATAATGGGGTCTATAATTGTTACTGGTATTTGGCATGTCAAATCGACACAGGTAGCTTGCCGTGAGGGGGATGCTCTTGTCACCTCTGAGCGCCAGCATTTATTAATGAACCATGCGGCCACTTGCGGCGCGGCGGGCTGTGATCAGCTCTTTTGCTGGGTGGAGTTCTGACGAGAGGGAGTCCAGATGTGGAAAATGGCGGCCCTCATGGAGTGGGGGTCATCTGGCTTCTTGCGAGGCTCTGCTGTGGTGGCAGGCCAGGGCTAGAACCCGCCATCCCTCCCGGGCGCCTTGTGATCAGCTGGGCACAGGGAGAGCAAGTAGCAGCTCTGCCCCATGTCTGTGAGTCTCTGGATCAGCATACCTGGGCCGGACTTGAAAAAGACTGCTTGCTGCAGGGTGGGTCTCAATGAGCTAAGCTGTGATAAGCTCTTCTGCTGGGTGGAGTTCTGAGGAGAGGGAGTATGGATGTATAAATGGCGGCCATCATGGAGTGGGGGGGTCGTCTGGCTTGTTGCAAGGCTCTGCTGGGGTGGCAGGCCAGGGCTAGAACCCGCCATCCCTCCTGGGCACCTCGTGAGCGGCTGGGCACAGGGAGAGCCAGTAGCAACTCTGCCCCATGTCTGTGAGTCTCAGTAACAATTATAGACCTCATTCCCATGACCTGATGGAATGGTTTGAGGCTCTTTATGTTCCTAGAGCAAGCAGATGCCCTTTGGCTCTACTAGCATGAGACAGGACATATGGAGATGTTACTGGTGCCCGCTCAAGCAAATCGGTGATGAACAGGAAGACAAGTGAAGTGATACAGAAAATTTATAGAAAAATATAAATTTAATAAAGTATAAATATTTTTATAAATAAATAAATTGTTACATGAGCTTTCATTTGTGTGAAATGTTTTACATTTTCACATTAAGGAAAAGGTTTTATGGAGTTTCTATGGGCTGTGTTTTTGTCTCATCTACAGCTATGTCTCAGTATTTTTTGCTTGTTTGCCTCGGGGAACCACATACTCTGGTGCTCAGAGTTTACTCCTGGCTCTGTGCTCAGGGTTCACTCGTGGCGGTGCTGAGGGGATCGGCAGATCAGGAATTAAGCCAGGTTTGCTTTAAGGACCTGAACCCTGTACTGTCCCCCCCAACCCAGCTATGCAATTATCACCCTAAAAAATACTTTTTTGTAGAGAATACCACTAGTCAGTTGATTTGAAATACTATCCGTTGGTTCCTATTCCTCTTTCCAAAGCTTGAACTCCACCCACACTCTTAAATTTCAATTTCAAGCACCGCCTGAATTTTCTATTGCCTTACCTATTAAGAGGTGACATCTGGGAATGTTTTAGTGGGGCAGAGAAGTATGTCAACATATCTTTAGAGAAATGGTGTTGTGGAAATGACCCACATCTCCTTTATCCTCCATAGGCATTTCAGTTGTTTATATTTTTTGGCTCTTTTGCATTGGAGAGATTCTTCCTGTTTAATGTTTTCGTATGCCTCCAGCAAATGCCCTTACTATCCGCTCTTGTCTTGATTTTGCCTTTAGTCTATACTCTTATGGTGCCTTCTCCTTGAATCTTCACATTTGAGCTGCAAGTGAGTGAGCGAAGTTTATGTAGACTGAGATTTACTTTATAGTTGACAGCTAGATCTCGAGAAACTTGTCTAGGGTTACCTGGACATGTTGACCGGGAAGCAAACCAAGACTAGAATCACTCTCCTGATTCCTCCATTTACTTCTCGTTCCATCATTTTTTTTTATCTACTATGGCCCATATCTGTGCTCTTAACGGGGAATTTTATAATCTATTAGGTTGACTCATGGGGTGTTGCCAGTAGGCAGCCATCTTTGACCTAAGTGTGGCAGCAGCCTTTGGCCCAGTCTTGTAGATTGCATGCTACCCGCCACCCTCCTGCCCTTACATCCCTCGTTCCTAGGAGATGTGTTGCCTTTGTATGGCATGTGCTGCATAAGAGGCACCATTGCTGTTGGGCTACTTACTGCAGGGCAAGATTCTTCTTTACTTTTCCCATCTCCCTTGCTCTTACCTTCCTTTTACTTCACTCTGGCCAGTAGCATAGACTTGGCTCTCACTTGGATCACCTGTGGGGCACATTTCTACCTCTCCTTAGTCTCTGCAGGGGAGCACAAACCTTCCAACAAGCCCTCTGCTCTGGGAGCCTTCTCCAGCCTGCGAGATGTGGAAAATGCCCCAGAGCCTGCGCTGTCCGTAACCACAGTATCCTTTCACCGTGCATTCATGTTTCCTTGTGGCACCCCCAGTTAATTTCATCTGAGCTTATCCAGTGCTTAAGTTGTCAACGTTATGCCTGTTTTGATGGCTAAGCGTGTTTGTTAATCTACAATTATGATGATGGGAAATTCCAGTAGCCTTGTTACATGATTTTGCGTGAGATCACCCTGGAAGAGTCTTAGTGTTGATTTGTCAATGCTGGAGATAAACAGACCCACCCTCCATGTAACTTGTCCCTGAACTAGTTCCCTTAGCTAGGGATCCTGTCTTAAGGCTCCTGTTTTAGAGCTAATTTAAAGCTCTTATAGAACTAAAGCTTTGGTTGAGCCTTAAGAAAAGTTGAGGGCAAGTAACAAAATGCTACCAAAGATCCATTTACATGTGTATAATTGTCCTTCAGAAATGGTATCTGAGTTGGCTGACTCAAGCAAGCATTCCTTAAGCAAGTGGGAATGAGATAAGAGTGCTTGTAGTAATTGAGACTTTGTAGCTCCCATCTCTTCTCTGCCTTTTACATCTGTATAACTTGGGATAAATTCACACAACTTGTACTCAGTGACTCCTGCTCAACCTTATCTTTCTAGTGGGGATGCCAGTAACAGTGCCATCGCATGGCGCTGTTATGGAGTCAAATACAACAAGGCATCTAAAGCACTGGGTACAGGGGACCAGAGCCTAGAGCAGCAGGAAAGGAACTTGCCTTACATGGGGCTGACCCAAGTTCAATTCCCACATCCCATATGGTCCCAAGCCCTGAAAGGAGCCATCCCTGAGCACAGAGCCAGAACTAAGTCCTGAGCATCACCGGGTGTGGCCCAATAAATGAAGCAAAATAAATAAATAAGTAAAATTTTTAAAGAGTAAGTGTTGGATACTGTGCCTGTTCCCTGCAAACATCCATAAAACATTCCACCTTTTCCTCGCCACCTCTAACTTGGTATTTTATAAATATATGTATATTGCCTTTTATTTTTTTAATTTTATTATACCATCGAGAGATACACAATTACAGAGATGCTCATGTTTGGGTTTCAGTGAGACAGTGTTCTAGCACCCATCCCTCCACCAGTGCCCATTTCCCACCACCAATGTCTCCAATTCACTCCCCTCTCCCCTGCCCTGCCTCTCCTCTTTGCCTCTCCTCTCTCTCTTTCTCTCTCTCTATCTGTCTATCTATCTATCTCTATTTCTCTCTCTCCCCTTCTCTTACACATTGTGACTTGTAATACATACATTAGAGGTTATCATGTATATCCCTTTGCCTACATTCATTGCTCAGTTCTAGGTTGGTATTCTCATTTCCAATAATTGTTAGCACATCGTTCCCTTCTCTGTCTTACCTAACTTCTGACTCCCACAACTTGTGGTAGATTCCACCCATTGACAAGACCTCCCAATCCATGTTTTGCCTGACCTTGGATATTGGTATCACACTATATTTTTATATCCCTCAAATAAATGCAGTCATTCTATATTTGTCCTTTTCCCTCTGGCTAATTTCTTTTTCTTTTTTTTTATTATACCATTGTGAGATATACAATTATAAAATGTTCATGTTTGGGTTTTGGTTATACAGTGTTCCAGCACCTATCCCCTCCACCAGTGCCCATTTCCCACCACCAATGTCCCCAATTCCCTCCCACCTCCCCCAGCCCGCCTCCATGGCAGGTTCTTTATCTCTTTTCTCTCCTCTCTCTATCTTTCTTATCTCTCTCTCTATCTCTCTTTCTCTCTCCTATTGCTTCCCTTTCTTATGTATTGTGGACTGCAATACATACATCTAGAGGTTATCATGTATACCTTTTTGCTATATTCAATGCTCAGTTTTCAAATGGTACCATCATTCTCAACACTGTTCCCTTCTCTGTCTTACCTAGCCTCTGACTCTCAAAAGTTTGTGGTGTACCAGGTTTTGAGATACTGCATGGGCACAAAGCACCCACACTATTGGGATCAGGCTGTGTCCAGCTGTGGGTCCAGACCTTGAGGATGGCTGTGGTTGTGTTGCGCGAGTTTTTTCTGACTTCTGGGGTCCTGGTGGGGGACAAGCCAACCCTCTGGCTAATGTCACTCAGCGTGATTCTCTCCTTGTCCATCCATTTATAAGCAAATTTCATAACTTTGTTTTTCTGATAGCTGCATAGTATTCTATTGTGTAGATGTACTAGAGTTTCTTTATCCAGTCGTCTGTTCTCGGGTACTCTGGTTGTTTCTAGATTCTAGTTATTATGAATAGTGCTGCTATGAACATAAAAGTGAAGATGGTGTTTCTGCTGTGTGTTTTTTGGCCTCCCAGGTATATTCCCAGGAGTGGTATTGCTGGGTCAAAGGGAACCTCAATTTCTAGTTTTTGGAGGAATGTCTATATTGTTTTCCAAAAAAGGCCGTACCAGTCGACATTCCCACCAACAGTGGATGAGAGTCCCCTTTTCCCCGCATCCATGCCAGCATTTGTTGTCCTTGCCCTTTTGGATATGGCCCAGCCTATGTGGTGTGAGCTATCTCACTGTTGTTTTGATTTGCATCTCTCTGATGATTAGTGATGATGAGCATATTTTTGTTTTGCTTTTTGGGTCACACCGGCGCTCAGGGGTTACTCCCTGGCTCTGCACTCAGGAATTACTCCTGGCGGTGCTCAGGGGACCATACGGGATGCCAGGGATCGAACCTGGGCCGGCATAGGCCGGCCACGTGCAAGGCAAATGCCCTACCTGCTGGGCTATCGCTCTGGCCCTGATGAAAATTTTTTATATGCCTTTTGGCCATTCTAATTTCTTTGTTGAAGTTTCTGTTCATTTCTTCCCCCATTTTTTTGATGGGGTTGGCTGTTTTCTTCTTGTAAAGTTCTATCAGTGCCTGATATATCCTGGATATTAACCCCTTATCAGATGGGTATTGGGTAAATATTCTTTCCCACTCTGTGGACTGTCTTTGTATTTTGTCACTGTTTCTTTTTTAATTTTTTTATTATGCCACCGTAAGATATACAGTTATCAAAGTATTCATATTTGGATTTCGGTCATACAGTGTTCTAGTACCCATCCCTCCACCAGTTCCCATTTCCCACCAAAATTTCCCTTGATTCCCTCCCCCAGCCTGCATCTATGGCAGACAATTTTCACTTCTCTCTCTCCTCTCTCTTTTCTCTCTCTCTCTCCCTTTCTCTCTCTCTCTCTCCCTTCTTTCATACACTGTGCTTGCAATACATATAGTTAGAGGTTATCATGTATATCCTTCTGCCTACTTTAAATGCTCAGTTCTATGCTGGTATTATCATTTACAATAATTATTAGTACACTGTTCATTTCTCTGTATTACTTAACCTCTGACTCCCACACATTACCAGCCGACAAGATCTCCTAATCCATGTTTTGTCTGGCCTTGGATATTGGTATCATGCTTTTTTTTATATCCCCCAAATAAATGCAGTCATTCTATATCTGTCCTTTTCCCTCCGGCTAATTTCACTCAGTATGATCCTCTCCATGTCCATCCATTTTAGGCAGATTTCATAACCGTTTTCCTAACGGCTGCGTAGTATTCCATTGTGGTCACTCTCTTTTGAGGTTGTCTGCTGCCATTTAGATGTAGCTGAGTGTTGGAACTTTGAAACTTCCTTTCACGATTTTGCTGTCAAATGTCCGTGTACCAAGAACATAGGATCATTGCTCATGGAGAATGTGATGAGAAAGGGCAGCACAGTTCTTTGGATCCCGAGTCCAATTACGGGAGCCAGCAGGGCTATGGGGGAACAGAGAGCCCCACAGATAGGAATCGGATCCCTCTCCCTTGCCCTACCATCACTGTCAGCCATCCTGTCCCACCCAACCCTCCTCAGAGTGACTGCAGAATAAGCTTGGTGGTCGGGGGCCGGAGCGATACCACAGCGGGTAGGGCATTTGCCTTGCATGCCGCCAACCTGGGTCCGATCTCCAGCATCCCATAAGATGCCTTGAGCACCACCAAGAGTAATTCCTGAATGCAGAGCCAGGAGTAACCTCTAAGCATTGCCAGGTGTGACCCAAAAAAGAATAAAAAGCAAATAAATCTGATGGTGAATGAAGGTTCAGGCTGTGATGTTTTCCGGGGTGTACTTTATCTTCTGTAGCTTTTGACATAGAAAGAGGCCTCCCAAGCAATGCCCAGAGGTTGCCAGACCAGTGCCCAGAAATACTCGGCCTGCCAGGCAGGAGAGTTCAATACTCAGCCCAGTAATGTGGTTTGCTTAACCCCTGTGAGGCTGAGCACCACCAAGGTCACACCTAGACGTCATCCGGCACACCCAAATGAATTCGGGAAACTGAAGGGTGCCAGGGTTCAAGCCTCACACATTGTTCACGCAAGGTATGTACCAAGGACTCTCCAGCTCCCTTACAGCCTTGGAGCTTTTAAAGGCTGGAAGTTGTATGAGAAGAACCAAGCATACTGTGTTCTGGAGAAAAAGTTTTGCTCTGGTGTAAATTATACAGTTGAAATAAAATATGAAGAAAACCCAAGTTGGGATTTTAAATGCATGAGAGCCAACCCCGGATTTTCTGTGCCTCCATCGTTTGGAAAGTTGTCTCATGTCCACAGAAATTACATGCTCTTTTCAGCCCAAGTTGTGAGTTTATAGCACTCACTCTTTTTGCAGCAGGCAACACTTTCTCCCTGGCCCATGCGAGAAGAGAGAACTCCGAGAGAAATTGTCAGCTGTCCGGGTCAGTGATCTGGAGAGGAGAGGAGAGGGAGAGGGTCCGGCCTGGAGCCCAGAATGCTGGACTCCAAGGGCCTATGGGGGAGACTTGGAATTCGGGAGCCATTGGTCCATAGTATGGCGGAGCCATTGTCCAGTCAGCTGCAGGTGAGGTTTGATCAGGGCCCTCAACCATCTTTCACCATGGTCAGTTTTCAGAATTCAGGCCTGTACAAATCATTGGTTTGCTTGTGTGGCTTTGGTACTAAGTGATCCGTATATGATCGTTGTCCTGAATCTGACTACTTGAAGGTCAGTTTGAGAACTGGAAAGATGACACAGCCAGTAAAGCGCTTGACCTGCATGAAGGTCTCCCTGAATGCTTCCAGGAATAATCTCACCAGGAATAGCCCCTAAACACCATTGAGTGTGACCCCAAAACTAAATAAATAAGCAGGATCATGCAGTAGGGATTGTCTTTTACTCCATGGGACCCACTTTTCCTACAGAGAACAGAGGCCTGCCTGCTGTGCCTTAGGAGAGCCCAGCTTGCTACCGCCATTGCCCCTGACTCTCCCCTGGACGAAGGCTTCATTCTGATTCTTAAAGCAGCGGGACAACCTTCTGCCTTGAAGGAGTTGCTTGGTGGCCTTTCCCAACTCTTAGTAAGCAGTTTGGGCCTCAGAGAGATGGTGCCAAGGGCTGGGCTGTTTCTAGCCCTGAGGCTGGACTCATGCCCCAAAGGGCTGGAGTACTTGTGACCTGAGGTGGTCCCCAGGGCCTCTCCCCACAGCTATTCCTGGTAAAGTCTGCTGGACTATCTGGCTCCCTTAGGTAAGGATCAGACCCCGGAGCATTGCTTGGGACACCCTGTCCCCTAATATAAGTCATCAATCCTAAAAGAACCTAATTAGGAGACATTTTTCTGTTGAGTAGATGACCCAACTGTTGGGGCTTAGTGTGTGAGGGAATGAGGGTCCCCATTGGATGCTCTTTGCCTTATTTCTACCCACATTAGAATTCCTTTTTTTTTTTTTGCTTTTTTTTGGGGGGGTGTCAAACCCAGCA
Organism: Cryptotis parvus; assembly: GCA_021461705.1. NCBI lineage: Eukaryota > Metazoa > Chordata > Mammalia > Eulipotyphla > Soricidae > Cryptotis > Cryptotis parvus. Next base: position 243,323 of record JAJIBD010021127.1, read on the forward strand.
ATGCTCCAGGGTTACTCCTGGCTCTGCACTCAGGAATTTCTCCTGGCGATGCTCAGGGGACCATATGGGATGCCGGGGATCAAACCCGGGTCAGCTCTATGCAAGGCAAATGCCCTACCCACTGGACTATCGCTCCAGCCCCAGAGTTCCTTTATGAAGTATATATAAACAGTTGGTTTGGGTATAATCATTGATTACTGGGTTTCATAACATTCATTCTTGTTGCACAAAAAAACACATACCTCTATAAAAGTCGCACCAACACAATCCCTGTGGCGTGGACAAGGAAATTCAGGTGGAGTAAGTGGCATCACGTTATAGAACTGGCGCAGAGGAGCCAATGCTTACCTCTTAGGCCACACTGTGGACCAGTGGCAGAGAATCTGTCTATCTGTATCTGAAACTGTTGTCTGTGGAGCAGCCTGTAACACTTATGCTCTATCAGATATGACATTAAAAGGGGGCCCCAAAAAGTACAATAAATAAGGGAATAGGCAAAGATAGAGCACATGCAGTAGAGATAGATAGATAGATAGATAGATAGATAGATAGATAGATAGATAGATAGATAGATAGATAGATAGATAGATAGATAGATAGATAGATAGATAGATAGATAGATAGATAGATAGATAGATAGATAGATAGATAGGAAGGAAGATAGATAGATAGATAGATAGATAGATAGATAGATAGATAGATAGATAGATAGATAGATAGATAGATAGATAGATAGATAGATAGATAGATAGATAGATAGATAGATAGATAGATAGATAAAGAGAGAGATAGATAGATAGATAGAGATAGATAGAGAGAGAGAGAGAGATAGATAGATAGATAGATAGATAGATAGATAGATAGATAGATAGATAGATAGATAGATAGATAGATAGATAGATAGATAGATAGATAGATAGATAGATAGATAGATAGATAGATAGATAGATAGATAGATAGATAGATATTCTGAGACGTTCAGTATATAGATGGCAACTCTCATGAGCTGTTAACTGTGACCATTGCACAATACAGTAGTTGGTGACCACAGTCTGTTATTGGTTTTCAGCTCCCTGTTTGTAGACTAGTGCTGGTCCACAGATACAAAAAATTTCTGATCTAGCCTTTTGTTTGTGTTTTGAGTCACACCTACCAATGCTCAGGCCTTCCTCCTGGCTCTACACTCAAGGTTACTGCTGGTGCATTTGGGGACCATATGAGATGCCAAGGATCAAACCGAGGTCAGCTGCATACAAGGCAAACACTCTTCCTGCTGTACCATCTCTGTAACCCTGAGTACCTCTAACCTAGATCCTAGGTCTTGAAGAAGAAAGAGGTAAAATTCCAAAAACATTTTCAGAAGTAGTGGTAAATGGAATACTTCAGAAAGATGCATATAGAGCATGCACCAATAAGAAAAGATTTTGTTGTTGAATGAATAGAACCCATAAATAATTAGCCCATGGTCGTGTGAATCTTCCATTTGTAGTAGTTGATTCTCTATCATCTTGCGACGTGCCTGTTCATCTGGAGCTTCTCGCTAAAAATTACTGCCTTGAAAATCCAGGTAGAAGTGACTTGTGCTCAAGACGAGTATTGTCCTGGTCCCGGTGCTGTCTCACTGGCGCTTGAAACAAACCAACAGCTTCTGTTTCTAGAGTACTCTTTGTTAAGGAGGGAAGTGTAGGTTTCTGAGTGCAGTTCCGTGAGTCCACAGTTTTGCAACTATTTGGCTTGTAAGTCACTTATCTCTCTCTTAAGTTCAACTCTTTTTTTGATTTTTTTTTGAAAGTTACTTTTTATTTTCTTCAGACGCATTCATTTGTGTGTTTTTGTGTATATCAGTCTTATTTCAGTGGGCTCATGGGGAAAACAAACATTTCGTGCTCTTCAGAAAAGGAGGTTTTTTGGCTTTGGTGTTTTGCTTGTTTGGACCTGGGGCCCCTCAGGTGATGCTCAGGAATTCTGAGCTGGTGATTCTCAGCTAAACCATCAGAGAGTCTGTGAAGGGAAGGGCCCAGGGATGCTTCTCGGGGCGCGAGTATCAGGGAGCCCAGAGCCATGCTGGGGTCTTGGGAGGGAAGAAAGGCTTTTTTTAATGTCAAGAGAATATATCTGGGAAAAAAGCATTGAATTCTTACATGAGTTCTGACTGGCACACGTAATAAAAGATATTTTCGACAGTAACACTAGTAACTTAGAAACTTATCAGTAGTTCAGTCTGCTGTCTGTCTTTTGGTTTATTCAAGAACTATTTCTTTTGTTGAAAACTTCCTTTCTATTATTCATCACTGAAAATTATTATGGATTATATTCTATAGGTTCTTTTTGTCATTTGTCAAAGTTCTCTAACCTTCATGTTAATAGTTGTTCAAAATAAGAAAGTGATTTGTTCATATCACTCCAAGAAGGAAGCAAAAATAACAAGAAATGAAAAACATAAGGAGTATAGAACAGTGGAGCCAGGTGATAGTACCGTGGGTAGGGTACTTGCCTTGCACATAGCCAACTCAGATTTGATCCCCAGCATCCCATATGGTCCCCCTGAGAACTGCCAGGAGTGATCCTTGAGCACGGAGCCAGGAGTAAGCCCTAAGCACCGCTGTGCATGTCCCAAAACAAACTAAAATGGTCATTATAGAGCAAGGTAAAAAAATCCCTTTTACTTTTCTTCAGGAATCAGAAGGCCAGAAAACCTTTTAATCACTCTTCTTTCCTTCCCCCATCTCTAGCCCCCTCTATTTATTTATTTTTATTTAGTTTATTTTTTAATATTTTAGTATACCACCGTTATACAATTACAAGATGTTTATGTTTGAATTTTGGTTCTACAGTGTTCCAACACCCATCCTTCCACCCCTGCCCATCTCCTATCACCAATGTCCTCACCTCCCTTCCCCTTCTCCCAGCCTGCCTCCATGGCAGGTTCTTTATCCCTCTCTCTTTCTTTCTCTTTCTCTTCCTCTTTCTCTTTCTTTCTCTTTCTTTCTCTTTCTCTCTCTCTTTCTCTCTCTCTCTCCTTCTCGTTTCCCTTCCTTACACATTGTAGATTGTAATATATTCTAGAACATGATTGGTTCCACTAGTTTCATGTACGGGTCGGACCACGAAAATTGCAGCTATTATGGTGAGCGAGTCTCATCCGACTGCTTCCGAAGTCCTACAGAGGTGATGGGCCCACTCCTAAACCCCATCTTGCCTCCTGGGTAGCTCCCTCTCTTTAATAGGTTTATTTTGTTTCAACAAGTTTAGAGAAGAGTCAAGAGATTTTTATAGATGAGGAGCAAGAAATCCAGGGCGGTGTGGACAGGATCATGACAGGATCTGGGACTTTCTAGTAGGCAATGTCACAGATAAGATGGATTTCCATGAGAATTTCTCACCTTGAAGGAACAATGAACCTTACAACATGAAGTCACATTAAACTCTAGCCCACAGACTCCTCCAGCTGTGTCAAAGTGCCACCTTTCCTCTCTCTGGATAACAAGTCTTCATACCAACACTGGCTTCCCTTCATAGGATCATGTGCATGATGCTTGTCATGAAAACTCTGTAAAAGTCAAATGGAGAGCTATGCTCATTGTCTAAGTAAATATCCCTTTGAACGATGCAGTTGGGATGCAAAGAGAGAAAAGAAGAGGCATCAGAGATAAGGGGGAGACATCTCCTGGTGCCTATAATATAATTAGCACTTGGATATTTTAATGTTCTTCATTGCAAGTTGTTTAGTCAAAATCAAGTAGGTGAGTTAAATGTCACCTACATGTTTTAAAGGTTGCCAAGGATTTCAGCTTTCCCAGAAGAGGACACTCATATAGACTCATGACTCACTCAAGGCTGTAGAAATAGTTTACTTAAGCCTCACAACACCCAAGATGGGGGAAGATTCAGCCCCCTTTTGCAGACTCATACTAAGAGGGCGGAGATGAAGACCAACAACTAGCCAGTGTGTGTGTGTGTGTGTGTGTGTGTGTGTGTGTGTGTGTGTGTATATGGGGGATTCAGCCCCAAGTCTACATTCTTCGTACCCTTGGCTGACTCTGGACATCAGAAGTTACGCCTTCCTACCATCTTATCTTGCACCCTAAATTTGCTAGCGTCCCACACACTGCTGTAGTTCTTCAAAACATGCTCCTGTTCTGAAAGAAAAATGTAAAACTACCATCACAATGAATTTCAGTTCTTTTGGGGCAGAATAAAACAGCAAGTGCTTGATTATCTGCCTAAAGAAATGAAAAGTAGGAATGGAGAGAGGCGCAGGGGGGTAAGGTATTCGCCTTGTGATGTGGCCAAACTCGCTGATGCTGGCTTAGTCCCCACCAGACCACACCACGGGTATGGTCCCTACACGTCCCATAGCTCATTCCTGAACATAAAACCAGGAATAGTCCCTAGCACCACCACCTTCAGCCCCTCACACCTTTCCCTACATAATAATTGAAAATTTCTTTTAATCTATTACTATTTTCATCTTTGGAACAGATGACTGAGCTGAATATAAAAAAAAGTTAAATTCTCTGAACTATATGAACTACATGGGGCAGAGCTGATGCTTGCTCTCCCTGTGCCCAGTCGCGCATGAGGCGCCCGGGAGGCATGGCAGACTGGACCTGGCCTGCCACCCCAGCAGAGCCTCACGGCAGGCCAGGCAACCTCCCCGACTCCATGGAGGCCGCCCTTTTCCACATCCGGACTTCTTTCTCGTCACAACTCCACCTGGCGGATCAGACTATCACGGCCCGGCATGCGCGGCTGCTAGCGGCTGCGCGGTTCATCAATAATTGCTTTATTTAGAGGTGACTACAAGAGTATGCCACCCGCACGGCAAGCCCGGCAAGCTGCTTGTGTCGTATTTGATATGCCAAATACCAGTAACATTCCCATGACCTAATATAATGGTTTGAGGCTCTTTATGTTCCTGGAGCAAGCGGATGCCTTTAGGTTCTACTGGCATGCGACAGGACATATGGAGATATTACTGGTGCCCTCTCTAGCAAATAGATGATCAACGGGAAGATAGTGATAGTGATAGCGATATGAACTACGAGCTAATGGGGTCTACACACAAGATTACTTACGTGCCCATGTTTAATCCCATTGACTTCTCCTGTTTTTAGCATTTTTTTCTTTTTCTTTTCTGATTATTTTTGTTGGGGTGGGGGCACACCTGGCAATGGTTCTGTATTGCTCCTGGCTCTGCATTCAGAAATCACTCCTGGCAGTGCTTCGGAAGACCATATGGCATGTTGGGAATCAAACTCAGGTTAGTCATATGCAAGACCAGCACCTGACCAGCTGTACTCTAGCTCAGGACTTATTTTTAGCTCATTTTTGGGTAATGTTGCCAAGTGAACACAAAGTCCAACCATTTTCCCCAGAGAATGTCCACTAGTTTATGACTCAAGTCTCTGGTACCTGAATCACATTTGCACTGTGATCTTATAGAGAAACAGGGCTAGACTTGGCTTTTCCCTCGATGTGTATTAGAAGTGAAACCTCAGGGAAAGTCATTCAGTTGCTAGAACTTTAATAGTTTCATCTATAAAACTACTAGGTAAGGGTCTCTGAAGGCTGTTTCAGCTCAGAGAACCAGTAAAATTATGACAAAGGTGTTATGTGATTGAAGCAATGGATGCATTCATGGAAATTCCCACAGGAAGTAAAAATGTCTTTTACCAAGAACCTACTTTATCGGTTCCCAGCCTGCCCGTGAGCTAGTTAGCAACATAAGGGGCCTGTGGAAAGAATGAGAAAAAGTCTGAAAAAGTCAGTTCTTCCTACAGAGAGGTGGCGTTAGTGGAGGAGGGGAAATAAGGCAGGGTTGGAGAATGGATCTATCTTATGGTGTTGCTGAATCGAAGACGAGAGAGAAGTAATAATTACAACAGAGACGACTTGCTTGTGAGCCGGATCAGTACCTTCCTGAGTTTGTCATGGCCCCTGAAATTTCCACTATTAATTATTTTCCTACAGATTGAAGCCTATTTTCCTACAGATTGAAGCCATGTGCTTTCTGTTTTATGAATCCTAAGTGCTCACTATATGTATATGTGTGCGATATTAATGGTTGAGACAGGACAGAATAACAACCATCTGATTAAACTGCCTTGAAATTAATGGATAGACTTGCATGCATTGGATGGAACCAGCCTATAGGTCTTCTGTAGCAGGAGACTTGCTTCACTCTGCATCCTGGAAAGGGAAATGACATGGACTAACGGGACGTCTTGTCACCTCCCTGGAATCAGCCTCCAGCTCTGCAGAGTCGCGTCTAGAGTCACTCAGTCGCTCTGCTCGCTCTCATGCGAGTAGAATTTCCTGAACTCCCTCCAGGGAAAGCCTAGGGTGATCTGAAATCTGGGATAGAGTAAAGCAGTTTATCGATTCAACCCTGCGGAAAGTCAACCATTTTGACCAGACTATCACAGCCTGGTTCTCACAGCCGCGCGGTTTATCAATAAATGCTTTATTTAGAGGTGACTACAACAGTATGCCACCCGCACGGCAAGCCTGGCAAGCTGCTCGTGTGGTATTTGATATGCCAAATACCAGTAACATTTATATTAGGTCATTCCCGTGACCTAATATAATTGTTTGAGGCTCTTTATGTTCCTGGAGCAAGCGGATGCCTTTGGGTTCTACTAGCATGAGACGGGACATATGGAGATATTACTGGTACCGCTCTAGCAAATAGATGATCAACGGGAAGATAGTGATAGTGATACTCTTGCCATTTTATTCATTTTCTTGCATCATACAATAAAAATTTAATTGAGCCATCATTAACAGAAATTAAGATGGAAAGTATCAACCAGGGATTAAGTTTCCACTTGCTTGGAGTGTTTGGCAGCACACAGGCAGTGAGAGCTGTCTTTAATCATTTGTTGTTGTTTATAATTATACTATTAGAACATGGATCATTAGCTCAAAGAGTAATTTTCTAGCTCTTTTCGTTTGATGCTTTTATCCTTTCTTAGGATCCTTGATGGGCTATGTGACATTTCTTAGGTGAAGTATAAAAATATCTCTGTAATAAGCTTCTTTTGCATTTTTTGGTTTGTTTTTTGACTCACACTCAGTGCTTCTCAGGACTCAGCCCTCTCTGTGCTTAGGGATCACTCCTGACAGTGCCGGGGATCCAATTCAGGCTAGCCACATGCAAGGCATCACCCTGCCTTCTGTACTATCTCTCCAGCTCCATCTATTTTTAGTTTTGTAAGTTTCTTTTATATGTTTTTATGTAAAAACATTCCATAAAAATGTGAAGCAGTCCTTTTGTATAATCAAGTTGGTAATTCTCTTATACAGGGGCTTATCTCTGTGGGCTGTTTTTAGTATGTGAATCCTAATAATAATGGCATAATGCCTTTGTTAAAAGTAAATCACTTGTCTTGTCTTCCCATTGATCATTGATTTGCTCGAGTGGGTGCCAGTAACGTCTCCATTCGTTGGGAATGAGGTCCATTATTGTTACTGTTTTTGGTATATCGAATACACCACGGGTAGCTTGCCAGGATCTGCAAGTAAATACCTAAAAAAAAAGTAAAAACCTAAAAAAAAGTACTACAAGAGTATCCCACCTGCATGGCAGAGCCTGGCAAGCTACCCGTGTCGTATTTGATATGCCAAAAACCAGTAACAATTATAGACCTCATTCCCATGACCTGATGGAATGGTTTGAGGCTCTTTATGTTCCTGGAGCAAGCAGATGCCCTTGGGCTACACTGGCATGTGTCAGGACATATGGAGACGTTACTGGTGCCTGCTCGAGCAAATTGATAAACAACGGGAAGACAAGTGATACAAGTGATACCTAAAAAAGTACTATGCCTTTCATTTTTTAAAATATTTTATTTAATAGGAGAAGGGGCACCTCCCAGGGATGCTTAGGCACCCAAGGGCCACTCACGGTGATAATTTGTCTGGAGCTGCAGCCAAACTGTTTAGTGCCAGGGCTTAGGGATATGACGTTGATTGTGGCACCCAGGGGTGGAGGCCATGGCAAGTTGCCTGGGATCAAATTGGGGGCCTCTTGCATGTCAGGACTGCAGTGCAGAGACTGACAGCACAGCGGCCGACCGGGTTCGATCCCCGGCATCCCGTATAATCCCCCAGCACCACCAAGAGTAATTCCTGAGTGCAGAGCCAGGAGTAACCCCTGAGCATTGCCAGGTGTGACCCAAAAAGAAAAAAATGAATGCAGCGCAGCCAACACTTTGGGCTTTGTATCTCCCTGATGCTACACTCTCTGCCCCACCTTTTTTTAAAATATGTTTTTGTCAGTACTGGAGGAAAAAGTAGATGGTTTGTCTTGCATGCAGCATACCCTGGTCCAATTCTCAGCACCCCATGAGGTCCCCCAAATACAACCAGGAGTGAGTCCTAAGCAGTCAGGAATAAGTCCTGAGCATCACCCAGTATGACCCAGAAACCAAAAACAAACAAAAGTTTCTGTTAAATCTATCACATGTATGATTTGTCTTCCCGTTGTTCATCGATTTGCTCGAGTGGGCACCAGTACCATCTCCATAGGTCTAAGATATTCTAATTTTGTATCTTTTAATATTTGAAAGTCTTCAAAAATAAAATGAAATGATAATGGTTTTCCCAAAGAACCTCTTTAGCTTCTTTAATTAAAAATATTTCAGCTATAAATTTTATTTTGGGTTCACAATCCAAAGAGTTTTCAAAATTACTCTGTTTAGCCCCAGTGAAGTGTGATACTGTGGATTGAGCCCAAGATCAAAAAGATTTGAGTTGATTTGAGCCAAATACCATGTCTCAGCAAATTGCCTTTGAGTTTTTCCATTGTACACTGGGAAAAGTAATGTCTACTTTATGAAGTGTCTTTGAGAAATAAGGACCAGAGTGATGTACAGAGGCCAGCACATTTGCCTTGCACACCGCTTACCCAGGTTCAATCACCAGTACTACATATGGTTGGCCGAGGCCCACTCAAGAGTGATTTCTTAGTGCAGAGCCAGGCAAGCCCTGTGGGTCGCTGGATATGGCCCCAAAATCAAGCAACAGGGGTTGGAGCGATAGCACAGTGGGTAGAGTGTTTGCCTTGCACGCAGCCGACCCGGGTTCAATCCCCAGCATCCCGTATGGTCCCTCGAGCACTGCCAGGACTAATTCCTGAGTGAAGAGCCAGGAGTAACTCCTGAGCATTGCCGGGTGTGACCCAAAAAAGAAAAAAAATCAAACAACAAAAAGAAACTAATTAATTAGGTTAAAAAAAGGAAAACCATGTTAAGTGTGAAATAGCATTATTATTATTATTATTATTATTATTATTATTATTATTTATTATTATTGTTATTACTGACCAATACAATAATTGGTATTGACTAACACAATTAGTATTACTATTGACCAACTTCAACTACCCAAACCAAGAAAGGGACTTAAATTATAATCAGAATTAGCAAGAAGTGGGAGACACTGACCAACATTCCTAACACTCCCTTCCTAGTCCCAGCAACTCTAACTCACACTCAGGATTACCACTAAAGTGCTTCCCTTCTGAGGTGACTTTGAGATCCTTTGACTATAAGGTTGATAGTCTACAAGGGAAATTTTAAAATATAGTAAATATAAATTAAGTCACCCCAGCAGTTGCAGTCCCGGTGAAGGTCAAGCCAGTGGTGTGGGCCTGACTGTTTGGTGCTTGCACCCACTAACACTGCTCAGGAGCCACCCAGACACACCTGGTGCTGTGGAGATCAAACCGCGGGCCTTGATCTCTCTCTTCGACCAACCCCAGTTCAATTTTTTTAATTGATAAAATATCTTTAATAATTTCACGGCCAATTGCTTTCTTGACACTAAGTATCTTCTCTTAAACTTTGAGATATAACCTACGTGTACACCAATTTTAATAAGTATACAATGCATATGTCTTGAAGAGTGCATTTATCTATCAACTGCTATCACATAAGGAACACGTCTGTCACCCCCCCAAATTTCCTAGCAATCCCTTTTCTGCCAAGCACATATCTCTACTCCTGTCGCTAAGCAAACACTGTTATTGCTGTTACAGGCATTTCTCTAATTCACTTGAAAAAAGTCTTATGAGAGAGAGAGAGAAGAAATGTGCCTGCCGTAGAGGGGGTTGGGGGCGTGTGAGGGGTACTGGGGTCATTAGTGGTGGTAAATGTACACAGTAAAGGGATGGGTGTTGGAACAGTGTATGACTGAGACCCTAGTATGAACAGCTTTGTAATTGTATATCTTATGTGACTCAATTAAAAGGAAAAAGAGAAAAGATAAAACAGTTTCATGGGGAGCCGGATCATAGCACAGCAGGTAGGGCGTTTGCCTTGCACGCAGCCAACCTGGCCTCGATCCCCAGCTTCCCACATGGTTCCCTGAGCACCGCCAGGAGTAATTCCTGAGTGCATAGCCAGGAGTAACCCCTGAGTGTCGCTGGGTGTGACCCACCAAAAAAAAACAGTTTTATGGAATGTAGCTATGACCAGGCTCTTTAGTGACCCACTAATTTTCACAGCATTCACATGTGTATTGTTCCTAATGTTATATTATGGATTATTGAAAAAATATTAATCAAATTAGCAAAAAATGTAAATTATTAATTATCCAGATGCATCCATTCATGTACATTTATTGTTTTTATTCCTTTTGTAAATATAGAATTGCCAAATGATTGTTATTTGACTCTTGCTCTAAGATCAGTTTTTCAAAATTATTATTTATTTATTGGTGTGGAGGCCACATTTGGTGATGTTCAGGGGTATCTCCTGGCTCTGCACACTAGAATTATTCCTGGCGGTGCCCGTAACCATAGGGGGTACTGGAGATCGAACTCAGGTCAGTGACACACAACTGTGCTGTCACTCCAGCCCCACCAAATTCCGTTTTAAATGTCAGCCACTGAATTATAAGAATGTAACAGTGATTATTATGGCAGTCTCAAATTAAGACTTTTTTTTTTTTTGCTTTTTGGGTCACACCCGGCAATGCTCAGGGGTTACTCCTGGCTCTTCACTCAGGAATTACTCCTGGCAGTGCTCAGGGGACCATATGGGATGCCGGGGATCGAACCGGGTCGGCCACGGGTTCGATACCCGGCATCCCACAGATGCAAATGCCCTATCTGCTGTGCTATCACTCCGCCCCAATTTAAGACTTTTTAAGTGTAGAGGAAATATGTGTTGTTTCTCAGTGTTGGCATTTGCTCTCAATTTGGGAATAATCAGCCTATTAATATTAATTTCAGGTATATAACAGAGTGATCCTGTAATTTTATTTACTGCAAAGGGTCACTGCAATAAATCAATCTCATTCATAATTTTTGGGGGGTTTTTTATTTTTTTTTGCTTTTTGGGTCACACCAAGCGATGCTCAGGGGTTTCTCCTGGCTCTGCACTCTGGAATTACTCCTGGCGGTGTTTGGGGAACCATATGGGATGCCGGGGATCGAACCCGGGCTGGCATAGGCCAGCCTCATGCAAGGCAAACGCCCTACCCGCTGGACTATCGCTCCAGCCCCTCATTCATAATTTTTTAACTTTAAACATTGATTTACAAAGTTCGAAGTTTTTCTCAATACATTTGTTAGAAACATTCGTTGTTCAACACCAATCCCACCACGAGTGTGTTCCCATCACCAGAGACCCTCATTTCCCACCCACCCCCATCCCCATGCCTGCTCCCTTAGCCAGCACTAATTATATTGACCATTACAGCCCATATAAGGGGGTGGTATTGATAAACTCATGATTTTTTTCTGGGTTTTTATGCACGAGTCTGGCCAATTTGTGTTCTTTCATTCACTTTCTGAGTTTCTAGAATGTGGTGGGTTTGGACTAGTTAGTTAACCCCAGACCCACCACCACTGCACCTATGGATAACACTTATTTCAAATTTTTTCTGAATTTGGGGGCTGGAGCAATAGCACAGCAGGTAGGGTGTTTGCCTTGCACGCTGCTGAACCAGGTTCGATCCCGGCATCCCACATGGTCCCCTGAGCACCACCAGGAGTAATTCCTGAGCGAAGAGCCAGGAGGAACCCCTGAGTGTCGCCGGGTGTGACAAAAAAAAAATTTAAAAAAGCAAATTTTTTCTCAATCTCTGTTTAAACTTGTCTTACACATACACTGCGTAGAATAAAATAGATTATTCTAATTCTATTCTATATTGTTTGTTGGAGCTAATTCTCCAAATACAGTTAATGACTATATTATTAAACTCCATTGTGCCATTTGAGCCCACTGTATAGATATAATTATCGATATGTTCCCACAGACCACACATCGTGCCCACACACTTGTGATTGTATGTCCCATACTTAATTCTCTGAAATGTGATGGGACACCTGGTACATCAGTATACCAGTCTTTGAGATATCACCACGGCCACTTTGCGGCTTCACGCAACGGGGAGAGCTGGCCGTAGCTCTTCCATGTGTCTGCGTCCTGGATCATGGATGACAGCACCAGCAGCAGTTCTGGGCAGGTCCACTGGGCCTTCTGGAGGGGACCGAGGTGGGGGAAGGGCCCCAGCCCAGCCCCACGGAAGCCTGGTGAGCTGAGCCGCTGGGACCCACATATATGGACTTGCAATCGGCTTCTCTCTTGGGTGGGGCACATACATAATTTTTAAAAAATTGTTTATCCAGTGGTAATGAACATTTGTAGTATTTTCCTTCAACAGCTTTTAAGAATGTAATTCAGTATCTAACTCTGGTCACCATGCAGCACATTACACCCACCTACCTGATTTATAAGTGGAAATTCATACCTTGACCCCCCCCCCACACACACACACACACTTTACACATTCCCCATACCCCCCAGGTTTGACAATTACTGATCTAGTCTCTGTGTCTATGAGCTCCTTTGTTTTCCTGCTTGGTCCCACGTATAAGTGAGATCATCAGGCTACATCTTTCTCTGCCCTCGACGTCCATCTAAGTTGTCACAGGTGTTAAGGTGCCACTCTTTCATCTCTGTGGCTGACGTGCTTCTTCATGTGCATATACACCACGCTATCCTGACCTTTCCACGTGTGGATAGATGCTTACTGGTGGTTGTGTCGATCTCTTGGCTGCTGTAGATAATGCTACATTGAACGTGGGTGTGCATATATCTTTCAAGTTAGAATCTTGATTTATTTGAAAAAAATTAACCGAAGTGGAATTGTTATATGATCACTGTATTTTTTGGTTTTTAGGGATCTCCATACAGTTTCCATAGTAGTGACACCAGTTTATATCCCCACCAACAGTACACAAGGGTGGGTCCGGTTCTCACCACCCAGGCAACATGGCTTAGCTCTTTTTGATAATGGCTATTCTGAGAAGTCAGAATGGAGAAATAGTACAGAGGGTAGGTAGGTGCTTGCCTCATGCACGTTTGACCCAAGTTTGATTCCTGGTGCTACACAAGCCCCTCCAAGCCCTGCCCTAAGTGATCTGTGAGCACAGCTAGGTAGGGCCCAACAACAAAACAAAAATAAGCACAAGAGAAAGAGTGAGGTGTGAGGTAATGATCTCACTGTAGTTTGCAGTTTGGATTTGCCTTGCCCTGATGATTACTGATGTTAAATATCTTTTCATAGTATATATCTTCATATTATATATCTTTCATATTATATATCTTCTTTGGGAAAAAATGTCAATTTCTATCCAGCTATTTTTTTTTTCTTTTTTGGGTCACACCCGGCAATGCTCAGGGGCTACTCCTGGCTCTGCACTCAGGAATTACTCCTGGCGGTGCTCAGGGGACCATATGGGATGCCAGGGATCGAACCCAGGCCGGCACAGGCCGGCTGTGTGCAAGGCAAATGCCCTACCCGCTGGGCTATCTCTCCTGGCGCCTATCCAGCTATTTTTATTGAACTATTTGGTTCTTTACTATTGAGTTGTATGAGTTCTTTACATTTTTTTCTATTATTACCATATCGGCTGTATGGCTTACAGATATTTTTCCTTTCTGTAGTTAGCATTTTCATTTTGCTGATGATTTCTCTCTCTGTGTGTACACTTAACTCTTAAATAAAAAGTCTTTACTGCAGTTAAGGTAACGTGTTTACGGTGCTGGTCTTGGTGTACACAGTTATCTTGCTGTGTCACCACCAGAGTGCCCAAGACCCCTGCCCCATGGCCCTGTGTCACCTTCATCTACCTAGTCCCCCAAATCTAGGGTTCTCAATTTACAAATTGAGAGTTAGCAAACTCCAGAGTTTGTTATCAGTGGGTCTGATCTGTCCCTTTGTTTTGTTTCCCTGTAAACCAGCGATGCGTGAGAGCACCTAGTGCCTTCTGTGAACACTTACTCTTAAATGTACCTTTTTAACATGCTGTAAACGTGGCACAGAAATAAAAGTAATTCATGGGGCCAGAATGATGGCATAGCAAGTAGGGCACTTGCTTTACATACAGCTGACCAGGTTTGGATCCCTGGCATCCCCAGGCACCAGGAGTCATTCCTGAGTGCAGAGCCAGGAGTAACCCCTGAGCATCACCTGGGGTGGTCCAAAAACGCACACGAAAAAATAATAGCAATTCCAACTATATACACTAAAAATTGGTGTTATGAGTACCAGAGCTGCTACTTGCTCTCCCTGTGCCCAGCCGCTCACAAGGAGCCCAGGAGAGATGGCGGGTTCTAGCCCTGGCCCTCCAGCCCAGCAGAGCCTTGCAACAAGCCAGACGACCCCCCCCCACTCCATGAGGGCCTCCATTTTCCACATCTGGACTTCTCTCTCGTCAGAACTCCACCCAGCAGACCAGCCTATCACAGTCAGGCTCATTGAAATCCACCCTGCTGCAGTCTTTTTAATCCGGCCCAGGTATGCTGATCCAGAGACAGACATGGGGCAGAGCTGCTACTTGCTCTCCCTGTGCCCAGCCGCTCACAAGGAGCCCAGGAGAGATGGCGGGTTCTAGCCCTGGCCCTCCAGCCCAGCAGAGCCTTGCAACAAGCCAGATGACCCCCCACTCCATGAGGGCCTCCATTTTCCACATCTGGACTTCTCTCTCGTCAGAACTCCACCCAGCAGGCCAGCCTATCACAGTTCGGCTCGGCGCAGCAAAGCGGGAGCGCAGTTCATCATTAAATGCTGGACTTAGAGATGACTGCAAGAGTATGCTACCTGCACGGCAGAGCCTGGCAAGCTACCCGTGTTGTATTTGATATGCCAAATACCAGTAACAATTATAGACCTCATTCCGGAATGGATTGTGGCTCTTTATGTTCCTGGAGCAAGCAGATGCCCTTGGGCTCTACTAGCATGAGACAGGACATATGGAGATGTTACTGGGGCCCGCTCGAGCAAATCGATGCACAACGGGAAGACAGTGACAGTGACAGTGATGAGTACCTAACTGTTGGACTATATCTTGAACCATTTTTAGGGCGAGCAGTGGAGGGCTGGGGGCTCAGGGCTTACTTCTGCTCCTGTGCTCAGGGGTCACTCCTTGTGCTTGGGAAACAGAGGCAATGGCAGGGATCCTGCTGCGGTGGCCATGTATAGGGCAAGATGCTCACCCCTGTGCAACTGAACTCTCTGGCACCAATTAATTCTTAAGGCTTCTTTGTGTTACCTGGCTAGGGAGCCTACCTAGAATTAAAGAGAACCTCCATATACACTTTTTTAAAATGTAGAATTTCTGAGATTTCCAAGTATCTTATAATAGATATGCACATTTAATGTGATAGTGTTTTGCTCCTATACACCCTCACACCCTCAAAAATCTATTATTAAAATTGTACTACATCAAGAGAGGAGAAAATACAGCATTTTGTGGGAAATTAAACGTTGTATTGCATAGAAAAAGGAAAGGAGTGGTTGTAGGCATTCCCTGGGCTAATTGTATAATTCCTTAAAAATACCTTTTACAAATTACTTTTACAAATGAACAAATTACTGAATTGTTTGTAGATAAACCTTGCCATTTGTGAAAATGATAAACGACCTTGCGAATTATATATGCAAGCAATTTATGGAACTAAAAGCCTATATTTGATAAGTAACAGAAAATTGACTCAGATACACGGGGCAGAGCTGTTACCAGCTCTCCCTGTGCTTAGCTGATCATGAGGCACCTGGGAGGAAAGGCGGGTTCTAGCCCTGGCCGCCATCCCAATAGAGCCTCCCAAGAAGCCAGAGGAACCCCCACACCATGAGGGCAGTTATTTTCAACATCCAGACTCCACAGTTCATCAGAGCTCCACCCAAGAGAAAAGCCGATCTCTCCCTGTTGCGGCTCATCAGTAAATGCACGAGATGAGAACCTACTACTAAGAGTATCCCACCCAAACAGCAGCGCCTAGCAAGCTACCCATGTTGTATTTGATATGCCAAAAACCAGTAACAATTATAGACCTCATTCCCATGACCTGAATGGTTTGAGGCTCTTCATGTTCCTGAAGTGAGCAGATGCCCTTGGGCTACACTAGTACTCCACAGGACATATGGAGATGTTACTGGTGCCCGCTCGAGCAAATCGATGAACAGTGGGAAGACAAGTGATACAAGTGAACAGAAAATTCTGAGTTGCACACAGTAGGAACACCGACTTTCCACATCTTTGGTTATGCTTGCATTTTGTTTGATCTTTTGGTACCACAACTGGTAGCGCTCAGTACTTACCCCTGGCTCTGTGCTCAGGGATCACTCCTGGTGAAGCTTAAGGCACCATACATGATGCCAGGGACCAAACCTGAGTCAGCTGCATGTGAGACAAGAATCTTAGCCAGTGTACTATCACTCCATCCCTTATTCTACCATTTTCAAGAAAAACCTAGGAGTCGCTGCTTACAGAAGTACAAGGATTACAATGGAGCTTAAAATTAGAGTTGTTTTCAATTAAAAAACAAGTACTTCTAATAAATATAGGACAGAAAAAATGTTCAGGAGTGTTAATAGCACTGCTGATAAGAGCAAAATACTGGAAACAAATTAGCTGGACAGTAGATACGTAATATGTCAAGTCCCACATGGGAAAGTGTGGCATGTGTACACACCGCGTCACTGTAATGGATGGAATCTCAGAATTTTAATGCTGGCTGATGCACTGAAGCGGTCAAAGGTGATAGATGGATAGATGGATAGACAGACAGACAGACAAGCAGATAGATACAGAGAGAGACAGAGAGAGGTTTTTTAGCAAACGCTTTTTGCAAAAAAAATGTTTTTTTTTCTCAGTGTGTTTTTAAAGTATGAAATAACTTTCTTTAAAAGAGGAAAATGGGGCTGGAGAGATGGTACAGCCAGTAGCACACTTGCTTTGCACACAGCCAACCCGGGTTCCATCCCGGCACCACACATGGTGGTCCCCTGCACGCTGCCAGGAATAACCCCTGAGCATTGCCGGATGTGATCCAGAAAACATAAATAAATAAATAGTGAAATAATGACATAGAAAAGGTTATTTGGGGAGGAGAAGAGGAGGCAGAGGCATGTAGAGGAGAATGTAGGTAAATATTGATCCTCTCTAGTGCAGGGGCGCAGAAGGGGCTTATGGTTAGCCATTGTACTAGGAAACAAATAAATAATAAAATACAGTCAGTGAGGATCATGTAAAGACCGATGATGATTTTATATCATTACCCAATTTAATGTACCAGTAATAAGCATAAACAAATTAGGCTAAAGGGAGAATGCAGTGGGTAAGGCAATTGCCTCGCATGCAGCCCACCCAAGTTTGGTCAGCATCCTGAATGGTCCCCTGAGCACTGCCAGAAGTGATCTCTGAAGTTGATCCTGAAGATTGGGGAGGGATGCTCTAAATAAACAAACAAATAAGGAGAAAAGAAGCGATCTCTGAGCTCAGAGCGGGGAGTACTCCAGCTATGATCCAGATACCACCACCACCATAAGATATGCCAAGTAAATTTTTCTTTTTTTTTTTTTGCTTTTTTGGGTCACACCCGGCAATGCTCAGGGGTTACTCCTGGCTCTGCACTCAGGAATTACTCCTGGCGGTGCTGGGGGACCATATGGGATGCCGGGGATCGAACCCAGGCCGGCCCATGGGCCGGCCGCGTGCAAGGCAAACGCCCTACCCGCTGGGCTATCACTCCGCCCCAAATTTTCTAATTTATTGATTTATATCCTTTTGGTTCGTTCTTCTTAGTGCTGCCATATTAAGGGCTCTTTTGGGGTCAGGAAGAGAAACATTTTTATTACTGGTTTTGGCATGGGCTACACTGGCATGTGATAGGGTCAAATGGAAAAGTTATTGGCGCCCACTCGAGCAAATCGATGAATAGCAGGACGCCAAGTAATCAAGTGATCAAGTGATTCTTTTGGTGCTGTGGCTCTTTTGAGGGGTAAGGGGTGCTGAGGCTTAAACCAGTAACCCAGTACCCTCACACACTAGGCATATTTCCTACCATTGAGCCACATTCCCAACCCTTGTAATGTGTTTCTCTCTCTCTCCTCTCTCTCTCTCTCTCTCTCTCTCTCTCTCTCTCTCTCTCTCTCTCTCGGGTTTGTAGTTATACTTGGTGACACTCAGGGGTTATTCTGGCTCTGCACTCAGGAATTACTCCTGACTCCTGATTGTGATCAGGGGAACTGGGTTGAACCTGGGTGGACCTAGATCCAACCTGGGTTGGCTGAATGCAAGGCAACCGCCCTACCCACAGTGCTATCACTCCAGCCCGGTACCATTATCTTGTAAAGGGCAGTTTTGTATAGATGACTGAGCATACAGCACAATACAGAATATCTTAAATATTCTGACGTGTGTTTGAGATCTGTGCGGAGGAGCTCTCCAAGCAATGTTTCCAATGTTTCAGTGCCTTAAGCCATCCCAGAGCTATGGTAGTGCTTGGGGCCAACAGAGTTTGGGAGACATTGTGGTTCTGAAATAGAACTTGGGGCCTCACACGTGGCAGTATGTGCTCAGTTCTCTGAGTTCTCTCCCCAGCGTGAGCTTTGTCCGTTGTGAGATAGAAGGCAGTGCTTTAAGACTCGCCAGCACCTTTATTACCTTCACGAAGACAGGTCTAATTCTGCAAGGGCAAACCAAGGTGTCCATAAAAGAATTACATTCATCTTTCTGTTCATTTGCTGTCACAGTGTAGCAGTTACTCTTGCAGTTAATACGACGATAATTCCAAAGATGAAGCTTCTGTTTCGTTTTTCTTTTATATTAATATAATCAGGTTATTTTTATAAAGATATATTGACCTGGCTAGGAGTTAGGGAAGTGTCTAGAATGTGCCTGACCAGCACCACAGGCTTCCCTGAACATAGCTGGGTATAGCCCTAAAGGCCCTGAGCATTGCTGGGGAGGGGTGTTCCTGGCACTGCAGACCCAAACAATGTCGCATCCGTAGTCCGTTGCGCTGAACCAGTGCCCAGGCTGGCCGAGAACTGCCATTGGGGATACCAGACATTGACTGACTGACTGACTGACTGACTGACTGACGACTGACTGATGACTGACTGACTGGCGACTGTCTGACTGACGAATGACTGATGACTGACTGACTCACTGACTGGCGACTGTCTGACTGACGAATGACTGACTGACTGACTGTCTGACTGACTGACTGACGACTGACGACTGACTGACTGACTAACTGATACTCAATGGAAATGGATATGAAGGAAGACCTGTCCACCTGAGCTCAGAGTTCAGCTCTGTATTTCCAAGTATTTTGGGCTCTGATTTGCTTCGGCTTGATCCTTTCAAAACTGGACAGAAAGTGGGACCTACCTCACAGTGGTGCTCGGAAAGTGCAGTGGGTAATGCTCAGCACAAGTTGGTTGAGTGATTTTTAGAAGAAATAGGGTTAAAATTAAACATTTTCTTTTGGACCAGCACTGACAAAATACAGAACATAGAAATAAATGGGATCAAAAATGTCAGCTCCAGAGGTAACTGGGCTTTTAGTGATAGCCACGTTCTTTAAAGAAGTGAATTTTGAACAAATCAAAAGTGATACGCATCTTATTTATTCTATAGCACAGCTAGTATTTCAACACAAAACTTCTAGAATCTATTGATGAGGTATTTCCTCCACTTGTTCCCCTCTAGCCCCCAAATGCAGTATGAGCTTTGCATACACTGCAGAACCACCTATGAAGTAAGGCATGTGTCAGAACTCACATGTCCCTAGTTGGTGCAGACACAGGTGGGACTGAGCCAGCCGAAGAAATGGCTTCTGCTTGACCAGCTTGTGCATCACTGGTACCGACAGGGGCGGCTCCAGTGTGGCTCTTCTCTGGCTCCCCAGGTACCCTCGCGTCCACCCACCAGAGTGGGCTCTTCCCGGGCCACAAGCTGTGACCCTCCTGTCCGGCCACAGCTACACTGGCTTTTGCCTTCCCAGTGCTGATGAAAATCTTTTGCTTGCATGGAACCTTCTCCGTCAGGGGCGTTTTTCTGTCTTCAGGTCAGTGAGGAAGTACCCACTGAGTGGACGTGAGCTCTAACCCCACTGAGGGCTCCTCAGTCTCCTGCGGCTCGTAGGTTTCCTGTGAGTGCCCCGTCATTCCCCTTGACCTGACACTGGCCCTATTCCGTAAGGGTGTTGTTGCAGACAATTATTACATATATGTGTGCACATGTGCACAGTCATGTGTGTGCACAGCAGATATGACCAGGAGACCTTCCCTCTCCCCACCAATAGCCCCTCTCCAAGCTGTGGAGCTGTGCTTGTTACATACAGCCTTCAAACTCCCAACTCCCTTTGTTCACAGACTCACGTGATCATGTGCAGCTTCAGCTTCCCTCCCCCAACCCCACCTCTGTGGCAGGCAAGGCACCTCTCTCTCTTTCTCTCTCTCTCTCTCTCTCTCTCTCTCTCTCTCTTTCTCCCCACTTTGCTCTCTCCTTCCTTCCCTCTTCTTGTGGATCATGGTTTACAGTAAAGCAATACAGATACTGAAAGGTTATGTATATTCCTTTACCTGCTTTCAACTCCTTCATGTATTTTTCATTAAAAGCTTACAAATGAGGGGTTGGAGTGATACTACAGTGGATAGGGTGTTTGTCTTGCACACAGTCAACTGGGTTCTATCCCGGTATCCCATTTGGTCCATAAGCACTGCCAGGAGTGGTCCCTGAGAACAGAGCCAGGAGTAAGCCCTGAGCACCACTGGGTGTGGTTCAAATACAAACAGAAAAGGCAAAAACTACATAAAGCGCATTAAACTTTTGAGCTTACACACACACTCATACATACAGATTGACTCTCCTCCGTGGATATTTAAAATGATTATGAATCTGAGTAGGATATACGTGGGGACTGGGGCGGTGCTTTAGGTGTCAGTGGAACTGGAAAAGAAATAACGGGGAAGCAACACAAGATTCTGGCCTTAAAGGGAGTCGCTATGCATGTGTGCCCTCCTGAATGATGAGAGCTTGGCCGGCCGAGTGTTCAGAGAGGCAATAAAATGGACAATGCCTGACTCTCATCTGTACGGATTAGGGATTAGGAAAGGGAGATCATAAACAAGAGACGTTACTTAGTGACTGTTATTCAGAACTGGGGCTCAGAAGACACACTAAAGCACTTGTAGAGAGAAAGTTCCAGATCCTGAGACATTTCCCAGTTTCTTCTGGAATTTGGTGACTCGCTGTCTGTTCCACTCAGTCTCTGTCCCTGATTAGCCATTTAAAGCAGCACCTTTCTGCCTCCACTGGAATCCAGTAAAATCTAGACAGTTGTGAGGAGGTTTGGGGGATTTTTTTTTTGCAAGATATTTGCCCTCGTAGAATTTGGTAAACTGAAAGACGAGTTTCAGTCTGAAGACTGGGGCCAAGCATAGGCAGGTGGGCATAGATTGCCCATTCCCAGCCATCTCCTGTAGGATGCATCTAAACGTGAGGGCTGGGTGGTAGAGGAAGAGATAGGAGGGAGATTGAGAGCTTGCCTTGCATGGCCAACACAGGGTCCATTTCTAGCTACAGAGGGTCCCCTGAGCACCGCCAAGCCTGATCCCTGAGCACAGAAAAGGGAGCAAGCCCGGGCTCCCCTGGGAGTGGCCCCAAACCCAAAAATAAACAGATACATAAAGAACAGAGATCGGGTGCCTATCTGTGGGGCAAATGGAAGAATGGGCCACCCGAGATTAATCCTGCTAACTAGTGGAACAGATGGAAAATCCATAGCACAGATCTCTAACGAGCAGACAGCTAAGACACAAACCAGAGCACTCCGAATTGCCAGAGCAGTGCCTGGGAAGGGGAGCACTCGCCCACCAGCCTGGTGCTCCTCCCCAGGAGCACCCAGCCTGCCTGCGTGTAGGTTTTCATTTGTTCTCCGCTGACTAGCATCTCAGGTGCAGGAAGTTGGTGCTAGCCACCGCGTTGCTGCATTTGGAGCTTTAGCTTTTTTTTTTTTTTTTTTTGCAATGCATCTTCCTAGCCAGCGTCCAGGTGGGTGCAGATGAAACTCTGAGGGGGTGATTTGGACCCGAGACCTGGGTTCATTCCCCCAGCAGAGCCTCCAAGGAAGAGTCCCAGCTCCGGAAGGAGTTACAGCGCCAGCCCCTTTGCTCCTCTCCGTGTCAAACTGTTATTGAAGGTCTTTAAAAATTTCCGCCCACCTGCCTCCCACTCACCCAGCAAGTGAAAGACATTTAAATTCTTTTCTCAAGGGAGAAAATGATTAAAGTGAAAGCAAATGACTGTTCCCTGTTCTTAAAAGGAGAAAGAAGAAAAGCGCGAGACCTGCAGCTCCTCTCCTCTGTGGCTCCTTACCTGGGAGGGGATATTCTCGGAAACAGGGGCTGCAGGGGCTGGAGCGCAGAGGGCAGCTCTGTCCTGCTTTCCTGCTTGCTGAGCGTCTAATTCAGGGCCCTCCAACCGGGCCACACCCGTAAATGGGAGGAGGAGAGAGAGTCATCATAGGATTAGGTCCTCGACTGCTTTCGCTCAAGGATCCCCATACCTGGAAAATAAAGGATCACTTGTCTTCCTGTTGTTCATCAATTTGCTCAAGTGGGCACCAGTAACGTCTCCATTCGTTGGGAATGAGGTCCATTATTGTTACTGTTTTTGGTATTTTGAATACACCACAAGTAGCTTGCCAGGCTCTGCCATGGCTCTGGGTTCATCCAGGGGGCCCAGACTTCTTCTTTTTTAGAAAGGGAAATAGCAATGCTGTGTATGTTTCCTATCTTTCCGAGCACTGAGAGTAAATTCATTTGGTGAGGCAGGGGGCAGATCTGAATGCGGGATGGTGTTTGATTAGGATTCTTTTCGCACACAGATACAAAAGTCGCAAAAGGGAGATGGAATCCACAGAGTTCCACTTGGCTCTTTTTCTATTTTAGGATGTCAGCATCATTTTGCTGTTACGTAACTCCATTCTGCTCGTGCCAGGAATATATTCCACATATTCACTCAGCTCTAGGTTAGGCTCTGAGGACGAGCTTGGTTAGGAGCTTGGTTAGGCTCTGAAGACGAGGAAGGATGTAGAAAGGGTTTTAGAAATAACCCACTATTCCTGTGGTCTAATTTGGGAGAAAGGGACAACACTCCTTTAAAAAGCAAAGAATCAAGAGATCATAGGAGTGAACAAAAATCTCTGTTGAAAAACGGCCTCTTCCACAAATAGAAAGAGAAGTAAGGATCTGACCGTGGCAGATTCTGTTCGCGCCCATTTGGAGGCAATCCTCTCTACATCCCCTTAAGATATTTAGCTCTTTGGGGCTTTGGGAAGGTGGCTGGGGTGTATACTTCTTATGTGGGGGCTTCAGGCCTGTCCCTCATGGTCTCATGAGCACCCCACAGAGAATGGCCCTGAACATTGCTGGATGTGCCTGAACCCCCCAACACCCCCAAAAAGACACATAGATAGTTTCTGCTTATATCATCGCTTTCTGGGCAATTGTCAGAAAGTTGTGCCTTGAGATATAGTTGAATATTCTATCAGATAGGCTGAGACTGTTTGTAACTTTTATTGTATTACCATAAGTTTATCCCTAGTTTATCCACCGCCTGCACGGCAGAGCCTGGCAAGCTACCCGTGTTATATTTGATATGCCAAAAGCAGTAACAATAATAGACCTCATTCCTATGACCCAAATGAATGGTTTGAGGCTCTTCATGTTCCTGGAGTGAGCAGAGGCCCTTGGGCCTAGCACGTGACAGGGACAAATGGAGATGTTACTGGCACCCACTCCAGCAAATCGATGAACAATGGGAAGACAAGTGATACAAGTGATCATAAGTCACCCCTAGTGACTT